>JASCZW010018738.1:0-14926 GCA_034211315.2 Aedes japonicus | reverse complement strand
CAAATCAACCTGGAAATAGCGGACAAAAGCCCGCTACAGACCTGGCTTCGCGACGTCTGAACTACCGGGACATAAGTCAACAATTACCCTTCCTCAAAGGCCCCCACTAGAAGATCACGATCTAGTCGAACCAAAATTACTAATCGGCCAGACAAGCTTCGAATTTGAGTTCCATTGAAAGTACGCGAGGGAAGCCTTTATGAACCAATTGAAGCCAAGTGTCGTCTCGGCTGGGGTATATACGGTAGTTCGTCAAAACAATCGACAGTAATAGCTACACTTAACTTCCATACTGATGCTGCACCCGATCCGGATCTGTTGAACGAACAACTGAAGGATTTCTTCACTCGGGAAAACGGTGCGGTCCGTACTACTCCAGAAAAAACTCGAATCGGAGGACGACAAGGGAGCAAGGATTGCTGGAGGAGAACACAAGGCGAAAATCATATGGCTTTGAGACATGTTTTCTGTGGAAAGACGAAAAACGAGAGTTTTTCGATGCCTACCCCATGGCAGTCCGTCGTATGAAGTCGTTGGAAAAGAAGCTGCAGTATGAACCATCGTTGAGGCAACAGGTACAGGCGCAGATAATGGAATACGAGAGCAAAAGGTACATCCTCAAGGCCAGCGAAGCAGAAGTTGCTAACATCAGCGTCATCAGCGTAGTTCGTGAAGAACCTGAACGGCGAAGAATTGTCTCAGCAGTATCCACGCGCAGCTTTCGCCATCAAGGAGCATCACTACGTGGATGACTATTTGGACAGCTTCCGATCGATCTGCGAAACCGTTTAAGTGATCAACGAAGTGAAGCATGTCCATCCCAAAGGTGGATTCGAGATACGGAACTTCTTGTCCAACAAGGAAGAAGTACTGAGGGACATAGGAAAAACGGTTGTAGAGCTCTGAAAGGATCTTGGCTTGTCACAGGCCGAACCTGCTGAATCCGTGCTTGATATGAGCTGGATTCCAGAAGAAGACGTGTTTACGTATACATTTGCAATGTGCAGTGACTTGCAGCCAATCCTCAACGAAGCTACTATATTTCTACGAAGCGGGAAGTTCTGAAGGTTGTCATGAGTCTGTTCGATCCTGTTTCGTGTCGTACTACTTTGTGCATGGAAAGGTGTTGATGCAGGACGTCTGGGCAGCTGGAATCAATTGGGATGAGGTGAACGAGAAATTGTGCGATCGTTGGCGAGAATGGATGAGTTATTTCCCCCAACTTTCCACGGTGCTACTTCCAAACTCCATTTCCATATTTCTCGACGCCAGTGATTCTGCCTACGCTTGCGTTGCGTACTATCGACTTCCAGCGAAATCCGGCATACAAGTAGCATTCTTCAGTGCGAAGACAAAGGTTGCCCCCATCAAGGTCCTCTCGATCCCTCAGCTAGAATTGAAAGAATTCGTCTTCTAGAATCCATCCAAGGGTACCTCACTTACCCCATTAGTCACAGAATTCTTTGGAGTGACTCCAGCACAATATTGGCCTGGATAATATTAGAGCACCGTCGTTACAACAAGTTCGTGGCAATTCGCATTGGGGAAATTTCTCACAGCGACAGACGCACGGGAGGTGCGATGGGTTCCTTCCGAAATAAATACTGCTGATCTCACTACCAAATAGAACAATGAACCCAAATTTCCACCAGCGAATCCACGGTTTTGTGGTCCAGCGTTTCTACACCATCCTGAGGAATGCTGACCCCAACAACGACGATCCACACCAATGGCGGAAGAACTCCAATCAAGCCACGCTCACTTCACGACACCTTAGTTAATCGAAACTGCAGCACATGATGGGTTTCGTGCTCCGATTCACCGACAACTAGCGCCGTAAGAAAGGTGGATTGAAGCTTGAACTTGGTGTCTTAAATCAGCACGAACTATGAACGAGCAGAAGAGGTTCTTTGGAAGGTAGCTCAAGGTGAATCCTTAGCCGAATAAACTAACATCTTGTCTGCAACCCAAGTGTCACCAGAGGCACGCCATGGTCGTGTTGCTTAGTCATGTCCGATCTACAAGAACTGACCTTACCTTACGAGCGTGGAGTACTTCGAATGCGTGGTCGCATAGGTGCTGTATCCTTTGCCGAAGCTAAGTACCCCACCAATCTTCCTAGGCAACACCTAATTACGTTCCTTATTACACACTGGTACCACTACCGTTTCCGCCACGCCAACCGAGAGACTGTCATCAACGAAATGCGCCAACACTTCGAAGTTGCCATCTCCGTGTGCTCATCGAGAAGGTTTCGAAGAACTGCATGATTTGCCGTTTGCGCAATGGCACAGCTCCCGAAAGCCAGGATGCAGCCGTTTGTCAGACCATTTACCTACGTTGGAGTAGACTTCTTTGGTCCGGTTTTGGTCAAAGTTGGTAGGAGTCAAGTGAAATGATGGGTGACTCTTTTTACCTGTCTCTCTATTTGTGAACAGTTTATCCACGGAATCGTGCATCATGGCAGTGCACCGCTTTATTGCACATCGTGGATCACCTGCTGAGTTCTAACGGAACGTGCTTCGAAGGCGCTAGTAAAGCACTGCGGATGGATGAGGCGCTTGCCAGTAACAACGCTCTGGCATCGACGTTCACGACTTCGAACACTCAATGGAGATTTATATTTATTTATACGGAAGGAGCCTGGGAGTGCTTAGCCTGTTATGTTATGGTGGCAATTGGAGCGGTGTCCGACGCTTCCCGAAGACCTACCGATGAGGTTCTGGAAACCGAGCCAAAGCGAGCACCACACAAAAGCGAGCACCACACGAACAGTGGCTAGCCGCGCCACAGGAGCAAACGTTTCCTCGTAGTCGATCCCAGGTCGCTGCAGGAATCCCTTCGTCAAATGTCGTGCCTTATAGCGAACTGCTTGTCCTTTTTCATTTTCCTTAAGCCAAAATACCCATTTGATCTTCAAAGGTTTGACTTTATCGGGTCGCTTCGTGAACTTCCACACGTTGTTGGATTCCATCGATCGTAGTTCGTCTTGAGCCGCCATCATCCAGCCATCGAAATTGTTACAGGCTGCTATGATGCTATGATGCCTGAACATCTAGGGAAAGAGGGTCGACTGCAGTTGCAACTTTCCCGAAAATCTGCGCTCCCGTTTGCTGCGCCTCGCGGACAGATCGCCTGGTAGGCCGGAATCTTCGCCACGTTCAAGTTGCGAAGGGAGCGCTGTGGGATCATCTTCCTCTTCGATTTCAGCGTTGTCTTCCGGCTCGGATAGCATGATCTCTTCAACCGTCCCATCTGGTGCGACAATCTGCGCGATTAGGTCTGCATCCTGGTAACGTGAGACTGACTGACGAAAAAACATCACTCTTCTCCATCAGGTTTTCAAACTCTAAAAGGTGCGCGCACATGGAACCTCCGTCCTTCAGTTGCAGTCTTGCGATTTGCTTCTGGATCAGCGTTTGACGTTCCGTCATCTTCTTTGCAAAAGTGTCCTCCAGACTCTTTCACATCTCTCTCGCGATGTTCTTGTTGCGGATGCACCCGCTGTTTCAGCCGCTGCCGCTGGGGACTTCTCGGAAATCACGTTACAAACTTTTGCGGCTTGCAGGAACATCTTCACTCGGAATTGCCAGGTATCATATCCTTGAACCGCAGCTTCTCTACGTGTGCTACCCATAACCTGTTTTGGTCCGAGAATTAAAACGCTCGACGGGAATAAACAAGAACTTAAAACGGTTATTAAAGGTTTTTAAATACGTCTATCTTTGATGAGAGTTTGATTAGGAATGATTAAATTATGGAGTTCAGCATGAGACAGCGGCTACTGTCAGGCATACTTGAATCAGTGATTGCTTCGTTTTTCGATACGAACACAATGACAGTATTTTACATCGCACAGCTTTTTTGCTTGGCTATGTAAGCTTTTTTTCATTTCTTTTTGAACTGTTGAACTAAGTTTGATTCTCCTCTCATTTTCCGGCAATCAGCTTTAATAATTGCCAGAATCCGTTCGAATGGTCGAGGTTCTGAGCAATTCGGAGGATTTATGGCACACGCCACCACGACGATTTTATTATCCTCGTACCATTTCTTAGTCGCTGTTGAGTAGTAGAAAGATGTGAAATCAGCTTTAATGAATTATTAAAGTTTTGTGAAAGCCACTAGTAATCAATTTAGTTTTATTATGGCGCCAAGAGATGCCAAAAGGTGTCATATTTTAGTCAATTTAATGAGAACCTGAACAGCTTGTTTGCAAAAATGATCAAACTTTGTTTTCTTCAATTCATTTGACTCCTATCAAAGGTTTTATTTCACCTTTATGAACTCTTAATAAAGCTTGCTTCAGATAGAATTGGAACAAAAACAATTGCCTGTATTTCAGTTATTTATTATTGAATTCCAGATCTTTTTTCATACAAATGTAGCGTTTTCTTCATACTTTTAGGAAAAAATACGGATAAAATTATTCGTCACGGTTTCGAAGGAATTCTCTAATTTTTCCTGTAACACGGCTCATTAGGCGGCGCACACCTTCTTCGTCCATCGTTTTAGCTATCTTATTCCACCAGGTCGTCATCTGATTGATGTCTTTCACAACCTTTCCCTTTGCCTTGAGTCTCCTCTTCATGATTGCCCAGTATTTCTCAATAGGGTGGAACTGGGGGCAGTTGGGTGGGTTAAGGTTTTTCGGAACAACCTGGACCCCTTTCTCTGCATACCATTCTTGAACGACTTTGCTGTAATGACAGCTTGCCAAATCTGGCCAAAACATTACGGGATGGTCGTGAGATCAAATGAACGGCAAATTTTGGTATAGTTCCGACGTCATTGTCTTATTTGTAACGAAAACTTTCGTTTTTTTGCCACAGCTGCAAATGCCCTGCCAAATCATGAATTTTCGTGCAAATTTGTCGGCAAAAACAAATTTATATATGGCTGGAACATCCCTCCGACCCGTTGCCAAGTCAAATTTTTGACCTGGGATTTGCCCGAAGTCAGCCTTGACATAGGTTTCATCGTCCATCAGAAGACACCCGTCGAACTTGGTCAGCACCTGGTTGTATAGCTTCCGAGCACGGACTTTGGCCACACTATTCTGTTTTATGGTCCGATTTGGCTGTTTGCTAGCTCGATACGACTTGATTCCTTCCCGGAGTCGAGTTCTCCTCACGATACTATGGGCAGCACCGAATTTTCTGGCCAAATCACGGTCCGACATATTGGGATTCCTCTTAATCGTCTTCAAAATCTTACCACGCAGTATCCGGTCGACAGTTCCACTCAGACGATTGACTTGAGGCTTCCGAATCGTCGTCAATGTTTCCTTATACCGTTTGATAACGCGCCATACGGTATTTCTAGGCAATTTCAGCTGTTTAGCTAGCCTAGAGGCAGACCACAATGGATTTCCCAAATAACTGTGCACATTTTTTTCCCTTCTTTCGGCTTCCATGTTGATTGTTTACAAAGTACAGTCGATTTGCGGAATGTCAAAAATTCATACGTAAAGCTGACAAAATTCCCGACCCATGGGCGCCAAGAACTTCCAAATCCGTCCACCAGGAGCGCCACAATATGAGCAAAAGTTTGTTCCAATTCTAAATGAAGCAAGCCTTATGCTCTTGTGCAATGCCGTTTTAGGACTCATTCATATTATCTTATTACAGTCAGTTGAAAAAGCATTTTTGAACCATTTTGCTTTCAGTAAATGCATTAAACGGCAAATTGGCATTGAGGCAAGTCATGTGGTCTTGAAACGGCAAAAAACATGACCAAATAGTTTTACATTGTCTGTGGTAGGAACTGTGATTTTTCCAAATGCCATAATGAAATAAAAGAAATAATTGAAATGAGGAAATATAAAAGCACCAAATTTAAAATGTAACGTAAATGAATTGTAGATCGGACACCGATTTTGGTTTTTTTTTTTTTTTGATAATCTTATTGAATTCCATACATTTTCAGGAAATTCATGATTAGTTTACAAAACATAATGTTTTTAAATTTTGTGTTTGTTGTCATAAAATCGCATAATTTCCGAGGAGCATTCATTTTCGGCTCTTATCGTGCCAATATTCACAGAAAATGCGCAAATGATTTTGAACATGATACGCTATAAAAAAAAACTCAATTTCTATTTGTTTTGGATATTTTGCTATCAAACAAAATTTTCCGCAACACTAGAACTTTTTTTCTTCACTAGCAGAAGAGCAGAGAATCGAACAAAGCAGAATAACAAAAACCAATCACGATATCACAGTGAAATTTGACAGCTGTGGCTATTTGGCCTTACGCTGGTTTTCATGACAGCCAACAGGTTTTATGAAGGTACTCAAGTGGGCATAACATCTTTCACTAGAACATTTCCCAAAATCCTTATGGTCTTATAAAGGTTCTTTTAACTCACTTCAGAACCGTCTATAGAGTTGGCCACTTTGTGCACATTTCGGCTTTAAAGAAGAATAGAGGAGTTGTTGGTAGACAAAACAGTTTTGAATGTAGTTTTATCTACAAAGCCGAGAGAAGTGCTATACGGCTGGAATAAAACTAAAATTGTTACTTGGAATGTGTTGTACAAAGTATGTACAACGAGTGAGTGCTCGTGTTACAAAAGTTGGCGCAAGTGCTGAAAGGTTAACAATTAACGGATGGCAGTCGATTCTACTGACGGTCACCTGTAGGAGGCGATCACTTAAACAGGTAAATCCCAAAACACTACTTAAAATCTTACTTTCACTACATTTTTTGATCCAGGGAATCGAATAATTTTTGCGCAACTGCTGGTCTACCTTTGCTTGCGAATGAATTCATAGTTTTTGAGAAGCTGTTCAATTAATGATGCACCACGGAGGTAATTACCAAAGGACTAAGAGTTTGTCCATTGGTTAATTTGACAACCTAAATTAACTTATTGACAATACCTCAAACTTGCTTGAGAGTCGAAAAAAAAGTTCATTTGAAGATATTTGAAGCACCTCTTCCGCTTTGCTTCAAGAACTGAAACATTTATCGCACTGATCAACCCGCACCGGAAATTGATAATCCACTCGAGTGAGGAACATCTGCTAGGCAAACACTCATAGTTCGATTATTACCTGCTCGAATTAGGAACAGACGAAGTTTACTCTTCCGACCGCAAGCTTGTTTGCTTGCGGATTCTTTTCTCCTATGTAGTCTTGCACGGCACTCGACTCACAAGGAAAATTCAATGACTATTCAGAAGCTTATTAATTTTTCTCGAAACATGTCATGCGTGGAATTGTCGTGAATGGCGAGCTCTATTGGCTTCAGCTGAATAGGCCAATTAGAGTGATTTCTTTTTTGCACATTCTACGGTCTCTGGTTGTTGTACGACAATTCTGAAATCTGGAGTTCATTTTTCCACAAAGCGACAAAAAAAAACGGCTCCCAGGTCTCGTTAAACCACTCCACGGAACGACTACCCTCATTACCTCCAAGAAGGGAAAAGTCACAAGGTGAGACTTTCCATCCCATTTCGGGAACCTCGAACGTCGGTGAAGTGTAAATTAAACATCACCCAAGATGATGGCCATGAATAGGGAAATGAAGATTTTAATTCCACCTCAAGTGTGTGCTTCCGCGCCCGCAAGAAACCAATCACGATCCACTCGTCCCCCTCCTTCCTCGTTGTTCCTCGTCTCCGATCACCACCGAATCAAGTGTTATGGTAAACAGAGGTGATAATCCAGGTGATTAAGGGCTGCTGCGTGTGCGCGCACCTCTGTCTCTCTCTCTCGGTGTCTGACTGTTAAGAAGGTGCAGGTTATTTGTTTTGGTCGTGTGACAGTCGAAAGCTCTGCACTATGGCCGTTGGTAACGAGTGGAAATTATTCTTTCCCAGCTAGCTCTGGGAGCGCGTGGCTTGAGAGTGGAAATATTTGCATTTAAATTTATTCATGCTCGTTGGCGATGGCTAGCCGGGGCGGAACGGAGTTGAGCGGCGAAGGAGTGAATGTGTGTCTGGCTGGGTTTCGATCACTACTGAGAAAATCGATAAATTACCAGATTAGTGGTGATTTATTAACTGCCGGGTTGACTGTAAAGCGAAAATGGTGACAATCGATATCGGGGAGGGGGGAGGGGCAGGGGGTTTCGGAGGTGGAGGTGATTGGGAGTTGCAATGGGCGAGTGATTCGCTCAAGTTAATTTATTTACCGTAAATTATCGGGCGGATTGGTTGAATTTTATTGAGTGTGCTGTTTAATGGATAGGAGTTGAATGTGGAATACCACTATGCATGAATTATTTTACATTTGAAAATATAAATTTTCTGCAGGAAACATAGTGATTATGATTTGGTGCAACATCAAACTGACACAAAACTATTCAGCTAGTCTCTTAAGTGAACTTATATTTACTTTCTCAGGCGGATGATATTGTAGTAAAAGTTGATACTAAAATGCCTATCAATGCCTATGATAGGCAAAGAATTATTGATCTTCTCTACCATGACGTTCGTTCCTGTAACGAGCAAACTTTCTGTGCAAGTTGTAGTATATTTAGATAACTTTAATTAATGTTAACGAAATAACCATTATATATTCGGTCAAGGGAGCTAATGTGCCATTAGGCAACAGCGTTGTTAATACTATAGAATTAAAGCCTGTCCACATTAAATTTCGGACACTTTCCTTTCAGTGTAGATTTTGAATTATTTCAAGGATCTCTGAAACGTTTCACTTATATAACAGCTGCAACTTTCTACTTTATTTCGTGGTACAACATGTTTTCATAATTTTTATAGTCACCCGAGCAATTCCGAACAATAAAGGTGTTGAAATTCCCGAAGAAATATTTGATTTGAAAGGTCATATGTAGTTGTGGTCGAAAATCTAAAAGTTTAGTCTCTACCAAAAAACTATCAATACGAATGTGCAGGAGAAAGAATGCCTGCAAAAGCGAATGCTACCGTTTATCAGAAGCCACGACTCTCTAGCCCTGTTGGTCTCTTGTCACTAATCCATCCTGGAAGGTAGAAAGGAAGAAAGGGTCGAATACGTGCCAAAAACAGCCAATCCTGTGCAGAACTTTGCCCAATAGAGAAATTCTGGGCTCTAGTTAAGCGGAAACTCTTCGAAACTTAAACGAGAGCTAATGATACCGAAGCTTTCAAGAGAAGATGGAGAATTGTCACGGCGGGCGTATCTAAGGAACCGAACGGAACCTGATGGCGGGTGTACCACAGAAAGTTCGAAAAGTTCACAGAATTAAGGATTAACATCTTAATCAACTGTTTATAATGTAGATATAACTCTTTTATTGTAAAGTAAACAATCGATGTTGAATTATGTGTAAATTTTTTATGCTTCCATTATTTTGTTGTCCAAAATTTTACTTGGACAGGCTTTATCATGACCAAAAAATCGATGACATTTTGAAAAAATCACAATCATCTTATCCTCATTCGATGTGATAGTTAGGTGTATTTCAGCAAACATCGTATGACATATTTAATTGAATATGACATTTGCTAGCCCTAGACTTGACCATGAACTGAAAACTCCGTTCTTAGTAACTATGTGACTACTACAAGGTTTCAAGAAATAAACTGGAAATGGAAATATTATAAATTGAATTTGAGAAACATTGGTCCTTCGTTTTTGTAAATCAAGAGAGATAATAAGTTTGCATTGAAAAAAATGACTTTTTCGGATGGTGATAAATAAAAAGCTACGACAGATAATAGGTTTTGATAAATTTCCCATCAAAGGTAATTATTCAAGCAAACTTGAAAAAAAATTCTACGCCCTTGCGAGCGGCCTTCCGGCAGTTAACCGGAACATTCGCCATAGCGGACGAAAACATTCGTGTAGGCATGTTTTTGAGTTCTTTCTTCATTTTATTTATCAATTCCTCCTCAGTTATCGCAACAAAATTGTTGGAGTAGTTCTTACGCATCTGGTTGACCCAGAAATTCTCGATGAGACGCAGCTGGGGGACGTTGAGCGGATTCGCCGACTTTGGTACAACATTGATATTTAGCCGCTCCATCTCCTCCAATGATCGCTTCGAGTAGTGGGCCGACGCCAGATCACCGCGTCTTCGCCCTAATGTTATTTCTTGATAAACAACGCAACTTCCGGCAGGCCTTTCGTACTATACATTTCCCTCCTCACGACCAGTCTGGAGCGAAAGAAGAGCGGCTTTTACATCCCCTTCTCGCTGATTGTCAGCCACAGCAGCATCTTCTTGTGGAACTTGGTGTGTGAAATGAACTTCACCTAGGAGCTCACTTCCTTCGTGGGGGAAGTAAAATACGAAGGGGCATGCCAGTCGTTGCCATCTAGGGTGAGATAAGTCCAGCATCTCGTCGTCCATCACCGCCGCCACGTCAAGATTCGCCGGGAAATTTGAGTTGACCATCTTATTCAGCCGCTGCCGCAGCGTCATTGCCGGCAGTTCCGAAACCAGTGGACGCGACTTCCACTTCCTGACATGTATGTTTATGTTCACCAGGTACTTTTTCACTGTTTGGCTGGTTGAACCGACCTCTCGGCCAAGCGCACGCAGCGATGTAGCCACTTTTCCGTCGGTCTTCCTCTTCAGCATCCTTTGGAGTTTGTTGTCGTCGGCCGTCCTGAATCGGGCTTTCTTTCGATGTTCTGATTGTTGTATAATAATGTGACGCGGTGGGTGCCGTTCTTGAACGCGCACACTTCTGAACGGAATTGCTTCACTGTTTTTGCCATCACAGTTAGAGTTCGATTGATAGAGTTATCATTTTTTTGTGCTGACTCAGCGGGTTACTATGATTGATGTTGCACTCACCCTTCGTTGTCCAGAAATGCTAGGGTAATGGCGTTTCTCTGCATTGCGGTATAAAAAGCCAGACTCAGAAGCTGTTTAAAGTCATCAAGTACGTATGTTTCGTCGTCCATTATGATACAAGAAAATGTTGGCAAAAAATTGTTTGTGGTTTGATTTTGTTTGCGGAAAAAAGCTCCTAAGCACGACATTTTGGCAGTGAAATTTTGCTTGTCATAACGGTTGGGCCCTTTTACACTTAGTATGTCTTCAGTACTTGCGTCTGCTTCACTTTTTGTACTGATTTTGACTTCACAACTTTGCGAGCTTCATTTCGCACAGAAAAACTGCTACCACATTGTTCATTTTCATTTATCGGGAGCATACTGCTCGGTTTGTTTACCCAACCTTGCGATCCACAGTCAAGCGCTGGTCACATAATTTGCAAACTCAAACATGGTATTTTTCTGTGGTTTTAGTTTCTTGGCAAGATCGCGTACCGCTGTTTGCGATTACATCCACTTGATTCGACGCCATTTTACTGAATGTAACAAGAATGTTAAAATGTTGAACCACGAAATAAAGTGGAGAGCTTCAGCTGTCATATAAGTAAAACGTTTCAGAGATCCGTGAAATAATTCAAAATCTACACTGAAATAAAAGTGTCCGAAATTTAATGTGGACAGGCTTTATTTCTATAGTATGCCCATACCAGCGAGGCGCTATCCATAACGAAAATTCCTACACCAGACCGGGAATCGAACCCAGCCACCTCCAGCATGGTGTTGCTTTAGTAGCTGCGTCTTTACTGACTGAGCTAAGGGAGAACCCGCAACTACTGAACCGATTTGAATGAAACAACCGCCAAATGGAAGGTACTCCAGTCTTCTACGTCGCTTTTGAATAATTGGAATTGGTTCCTTGTTCTGAAAACTACTCCAGGGAAGTGGTTAATTTTGGCCAAAGATCAAAATCCAACGAAACCTCACACTACATTAGAATTAAAAAATAAGACAAATGCTGAAGATATCAAAAATCTAAAACCAAATTGGCTACATCCGCTGTTGATGTTCCGGCTATTCTCGAGAAAGTGACTAGGATTTGAATCCAAATCTGTCATGCAACACGTAAAAATAAAATAAGAACTCTATCATGATGTGCAATGGTGATGATTTCAAGTTTTCAGGCCAGGATCACGTATTGATATATCCAATGCCCGAGATCCTTAAACAAAACCGATTCTGTATTCTGGCTCCTTGGAAAGATGCACTGACACCTAACATTTTCGAAGTAATAAATTTCAGTTATTGTTGTCATTTCATACGTTTAATTTATCTCACCATGAATCCTGTGAGGTTTGAGCTGTTTAGTGGAATACCGTAACTTGCAATTAGAAGATCTAATTTCTAGTTATCTCACCATGTTTGCTGCGTCGTAGACAACATGCGGATGAAGTTTTTTTTATTGTTTATCTTCCAGAAGATGAAAATTAAAACCCTAAAAATACAATCTTGAATACTTGAGTCGAATAGTATATATCACTTGGCACTTCGGGCCTCGGATCAAAAGTCGAACTTCCAATCGATCTGCAAACCTTTTTGTAGAAGAGGTAAAAAGAATTTAACACATATTAGAATAAACCATTAAAATTATTATAATGACTTAACGTTAAATTGTCTGAATTTCCTTAATTGAAATTTACATATGAAAATTGGAAGTAAAAAAATCTGGACATTTCTATAATTAATTTCTATACTTTTTTTTCATATTAAAACCAATTCATTAAACTAAAATTCATAATTTTGAATGTACTTTCATCATAAGAAAATTGAAGATCGATCCAATGGTTCAAAAGTTATAATTCCTTGAGAAAATGTATTTTTAAGAAAATTTTGTTTTTTGGACCACCTTTTTTAAAAATGGAAATATTCAGAGTGGTATATTTTTCGAAAAGGAACCAACCTTCCAAATCTTGCGGAATTCTAAGATCCACTTCATCTCCTTGGTTTTGAATAGCTGAATTATCAAATTTCACGCATGTTCCGAACTTCTGGAAGACCAGGCAAATGGCTAGCCAGAGCCATACATTGTTCTCCACAACGCTTTTCTTCTTACATTTCATGTATGGGCTTGAAAAAAAAATATTGCTTTAGGACGACACTAATGAATTTACCACTTTATAGGATGTTCTGGATACTAAAGGAGCCAGAACAGGAACGAATATCTTGATAACTGGCCTTGGTATTTAAGAGCTCAGATTAGGTGGTAAAATAAGTGAGGATAATACCATAAAACTGTTCCACAATTTGTTTCAAATACCAAATTGAGGTAAGACAATACCAAAATAGTACCTCTCAGGTATTCCCAGGTATCCGAAATAACATGTTTTGTTATTCGAGGGATATTTTGCAATTCTTAGGTATTTTGTTTAAGTATTTTAAACAGAAATGGCCATATCTCCGAAAGTGTGAATAGCAACAATTTAGATTTAGATTTAAAATACATATTTAGACTTTTTTCCGCATTTTGTAGGAAAACAAGCGAAAACAAAATCAAAGAATAAATGAACAATATCCCAGTATTTTTTTGTTCCGTCGGCCTATTTTCTCTCACATGGTGACAATCACCGACGCCAGGAAGACAACTCCACCACCTGGACCCTCCTACCTATCGATTCATGCAATATGAGCCGGGACCAACGAAGCGTTTACTTCCCTTCCGAAAGAAGACGTGACCAGATTTTTTCGCCTCAGAAAACACACCGACGTCGACTGGGATTGAACCCAGGCCCACTAAGGTGCCAATAGCAGTCACGCTTACCACTACACCACCGACGCCGGCCTTCTCACTGTTGTTACTAACGAATGGGTGGATAGAAATGGCTGGAAATTTTGACATCCGTCATTCATGGAGTGAAACTCATAGAAAAATGGTTCATATTAGCGATTAGCAACGCCATCTGTCGGAAATTGAAGAGACTTTTAGGCAGCCTATAAAATGACGATTGACCTCCAAAATCTAAATGGATTTCTGTCTGTCTGTCTGAACCTAATAGACTCGAAAACTACTGGAACCGAACCGGCGTGAAATTTTGTATGTGGGGATTTTTGAGGCCGGGAAGGTTCTTATGTAGTAAGAGACCCTCCTGCTCTGAAAAGGGGGCTCCCATACAAATCGAACACATATTTCTGCATAACTCGAGAACTAATCAAGCAAAGGATTAACAAATGGTGATTTGAGACTCTTCCGCCATATGAGGATGGAGGGGGGAGCTCTCAAACAAATGGAACACAAATTTCTTGCATAACTCGAGAACTAATAAAGCAAATGGAACCAAGTTTGCAGATGGACGAGTTTTTAAGGAGCATGAAATGTGTTTATGGTGGGTTCAAAGCCCCCTCCCAAAAGTAAAGAAGGGGCCTACTCACAAATGAAACACGAATTTAAACCAAACATGAGGAACTGCTACCACTGGTATGCTAATTTATATGTACAAGTATTTAGGTACGGGAGAGCATCTTATGATAGTTTAAGACCCTCCTCGCCTCTAGAAAAGGGGCCTCCATGCAAATGAAACGAAATTTGGTATGGTATGGTATGGTCTGGTAGGGTAAGAAATGCGTTTATGGCAGTATGAGGACCACTCTCACTCTGGAAAGGGGGACTCCTATACATACGTGAAACACACATTTAAACCAACATGCAGAACTATCCCTACCGCTGAGCAAATTTGTATGCAGGGACTTCCGGATCCGGGGAAAGGGGATCTAATGATAGTTTGAGCCCCCTCCTGTCTTTAAGAAAGGAGGGCTCTCAAGAACTAATCAAACTGACTGGAAACCTCAGCCACTAGCATGTGGAGGTTTGGGTAGGCAAGAACATTTCTACGGTGGTTTGAGACCGCCCTCCTCTTTTTGAAGAAGGGGCCTCTACCAATAAATGAAACACGAATTCCAGCCAAACATGAGAACTCACCAGAAACAGGTATGACTATTTTTTATGCAGGGATTTTTGGAGTCGGAGAAGGTTCTAATGATGGTCCGAGACCCCTCCTGCATCTGGAAAGGAAGTGCTCTCACGCCAATGAAACACAAATATCTGCACTAACTCGAAGACTAATCAAGCAATGGAACCAAATTTGGGATGTGGGAGTTTCAGGAACCAAGTAAATGTTTCTATGAGGTTTGAGACTACTCCTTTC
>JASCZW010018737.1:0-14927 GCA_034211315.2 Aedes japonicus | reverse complement strand
CCATAAAAAGCTTTGTGGATAATGATGGGCGAAATTGCCTTTTCAGAATCATGTGGATTTCTCAAGATATGATTGCAAAAACTGCAATTGCATTTTTCGCTACAATTTCAACTTTTGGGTGACACGTGATTGACGTCAAATAAAGAAATGCATTCAATTTTTTTTTCAAAATACCATCGAACAACTTACGAGCTCTAGATTTCATAGGATTCACTTGTAACTTGCTACGTTGCACATATAATTTCATGATAAATATGAAATATTTCTATTTCTTAGTTGCCGGGACGAAATGTAACAATTAAGTTTAGATAAAAGTTCTACTGAATCAATGCGTTGCGAAACAATATCATTTACGAATGAAACTTAGACAAATTCACGGCGCACCTTTAATGATTGGATGCGGATGAGCATACAGCGTGCTTCATAAGATGGAAGAGGCCCCCTCGTCTAATTTACGAAGGGGAAACAGTAAAAACTGCTTCTGTACCAATTCTATTCGATCTTCTTGTATGACTGAAAAGGATGACCAAACTATGCTACAATATTCCAGTATTGACCTCACATGCGCAATGTTCAATGTTTTTATTGTGCACGGGTCATGGAAATTGTAACAATAACGTTTTTTTTAAATCCAAGCATATTATTTGCTCTGTTCATGATAGTATTATAATGTTCAATGAATGTAAGTTTTGAATCCAAGATAACTCCTAAGTTCTTATCTCTTTTACACTTTTGATTCTCTGGTTGATTCTCTAAATTGATAGTTATGTCTGGGGTACTTCGGTTCCTACTGAATGCACTTCCACAGTTATTAATTTTGAGCTCTCAATGCCAGGCATCATTTTTGAAGTTCTATGATTGTGTGGCAAATATAATCAGAGAGGCCTAGAGAGTCGAAAAAATTTCCTCAACGAAAAATTTCCAGACCAGACCAGGAATCAAACTCATTCACCTCCAGCATGGTGTTACTTTGTAGCTGCGCCTGTCCCTTCCGTACCATGTCCATAAACTTAACTGGAGCCGTTTTTGGAACTAGTACAGCAACATTTTTGATGCTTTCGTATGTTTATTTATTTGCGTCAATCTATTGTAGACCAGCTTTATTTTACAAATAGTACTTAAATTCTTATTCTTTAAATTTTAATTTGTCATTTGTTTTGTTACCGATCCAGTTATTTAAATTCACTTTGTACGGAAAGTTCTAAGACCTAAAAAAAGATTTAGGATCTGACTTAATATTATTCTCAACTCGGGTGTCATGCTCTTCATATGCATATTTTAATTTGAGATTTTTGAGATAAGTAACCAGTCTATTATACCATACTGGGGATTTCAAACTAGTTTTTTTTTTCTTTTGTTCTAAAATATCAAAAACAACTTAGGAGAACGTATGCACTGCTTGACCTACATCATGATCCTGTGTACCCAATCAATACAACTCAATGTTTCTTTGATATGTACATAGTTAGTGCTACTGAAATCATTTTTAACCATCCTTGTGGTTTTGTCGTGCATGAACATGGAGTATTCAATTTCAGTGTGGAATACTTCATTTTTCCAATGAAAGAGTAGGCTAACATCAAATCTGAGTAGTAATTATTCTGACTTTTCACGTTGTTTACTTGATTGAGCTTGATTTCAAAAATTTTGTCAAATAGAGTATGGAGCATTTCATTTCAGCAACTCATATTCATTGTTAATAATAAAATTGACTGCCATCTGGTCAAAATCACAGTATATGTGAACATTTGATTCGGGCTCAAACTTTGAAATGGTATTACCAGCAATACTAAAAAATAGTTCAAAAGAATCTTTTCTCGCATATTCTGTAGGAAGATATACTGCTACAGATATATGAACTTGTCCTCCAATAAGATATTTGACCCATGGTCAAATTCTTTATATATGCAAGATTCAATTTGTTCGCAGTCATAATCAACACTAACTGCTATATGAACAGCTCTACCACATTGGGAGCTAAATTGAAAAAGATCGAAATTAGAGATCGGTAAATAAATGCACCAAAAATATTTCGGCTCCGTAAAGCTAACCCCTCTGAGCCTTCAAACGAAATGAACCCATTAAAAAATGTATAGGGATTTTTCAAATATGATTAAGAAAATCTCCTACTTCCCGCCGACACGCTTCTTCTCAGCCTCGAAACCCGTTCAACGACTTTAGCCTGGCAATGTGGCTTTGGGTCGGTTCTTTTTTTTTGCCATCTTCAGCTGCAACCCCATCGGAAGAAGGCGTTTCCGAGCGCACAGCCTGCTGCCTTTCAGAAATTTGATATTCTTTCTGCTTTCAACCGCAATCTTAATCCAGGAAGGAAAATACTTGTCCTCGCAAACTAATAACGCCTGGATTGGAACGTGAACCTGTCTCCCAATCTTTCGACTCACGTTCATCGACCGAAACTTGCTCGATGCAAGAAAACTGGAACTCGCAATATCCCACCATGCATTACACTCATCCGAGTTATCCGAGAACCCCCCTACACATAAGGCATATTCATATCAGTCGGAGCGCACCACGCAAAGCTGTGTTCTCATCAGGGCTTAACAAATTAAAGCGATTGCTAGGATTTTTCTGTCCTAGTGGGCGGGGGGGGGGGGGGGTCCTCCCCTCTGGGTTCGTTTTTGTGTGTGGGAAATCTCGGCTTGCGACTTTCGCTGCTGTTTTCTGGCTGATGTGCCACCCCGTTGAGACGACGACAACCACCTCGATGGCAGTTCCGTGCATTTTGCGTGTATTTCAAATTTCAAAGCGGAACGCCACGAATACGTTCACCTATAGCGCAAACCCGCACGGGGAGTCTCACCGGCATTTCCAAGGATAATATTTATGGAAATAATCCTTTTCTTATGGTTTAGGCTTTGGATTTCTTTATTTGCCTGGCAGCCGCTTTGTCGGGAGTTGGTGGCGTGCTTTGTGAGGCTTTCTTTTTGGCTTGGCTTGGTTCCGTTCCAACATTAGCCTTCTATATGTAGTTGGCGTTTCGATACTATGCGGATGTGCGGCGCGGAAACGGAAACAGTATTCAACAGTATGCTGGCTGGCGAACGAAATGGGACTTTATGCTTTATGAAAGTGTGCGTCTGTTTCGGGCGATTCGAAATATGATAAGGTTAATTTTATTGATATTGCCATCCGAAGCACCTGTGTAGTGCCTCAGTAAATTTCCTACGTCATGAAGTTACGCGTCGGTTGTAACGAGTGGAAAGTGAAGTAAAGGATTACCATCATCCCATTACTATCGTAGTTCATAAGAATTCAAACGCTGATGCATCTCGGGCCTCAGCACTTTGCTCGAAAGAAACCAGCCTTTTTCTTGGAAATCTCGCTTACCTACAGGGCGAATCAGCCGAGATCTTCGTTGTTTTTGCAATTTCTGCTAGCCATTTGTCGCGATGGGATAAGATAAATATTTAAATTAGAAACACCGCTGTTGGTTGGTGTTGAAGACAACATTTTCCATTCGGCAGAAGAAAGAATCTCCTCTGCGACGCCGAAGTCAATTTGTTGTATTCCCCGAGAGCTGCAGAGGAGATTGTAGGGCGGCTTATTTTTAGAGACAACAACTAAACAGATAGAGAAAGAGTGAAACTCCGATTGGCAGTGATTCCCATCTTCCTTCCGCCAGCATTCTAAGCTGGAGAAAAAACCTGCTCTGAAATTCATGATAATTCTGTTCTAAAACGAACCCAAAGGCGTGATAGCGAAGGAAAAAAAAACAAAACAGAAACGATTCAACAAGACGGGTTGTGTTGAATAATGTGTAAACAAAAGGGGAAAATCATAACCATAAATAATTAACGAATCGCGGTGCTGTTTGGAGGAAAACCTTCAAGAGGCTGCGATAGAATGAAGCTGAGTTCAAGCAGGGCAACGAGATCTGGCTGATCCGGCTCGTTACTGTTGTCATTTTTTTAAGGTTTTTTTTTCAACTTATTATTGCAATTTTGAAATTTGAGTCAAAATTTTAAAGTGAGTAAGAACCCAAGTGTACAGCTAAAACGGATCCCTGTCTTGAGATCCAGTCTTGCTCTTCATCCATCTTAGATACTCCAAACCGTAATCGTACAATCCAAAGTGATAGTGACGATGATGTGAACGTCACTATAAAGCCTCCGATTGCAGATGGCTATTGTAGTGCATTGCCAAATGTGAGTTCAAAACTTATATGGCGCAAGAAAATTTATAGGACTGCGTGAATCCGGCTACTTAAAGGTGAAGCAAGGAAACAGGTATTCTCAAAAGTTGTTGTTGAGAGTAAAGAATGCCAATAAACGTTGCAGAAATGGCGAACAAGGCAATGGCGGAGAGAAACAAGATTCCAAGAGAACTAAGTCAATTCTTGGTCTTAAGGAACGTGCTGGACTATCCAACAGTGGTAACCACGCTACGTCTAAGTGGAATGCAGATCAAAGCAAGGAGAAAGCTGGGGAATTTAGAGAGATTAGAGAACACACCGAAATTTTAAAACCTGTCTCTGCTTTTGAAGAGAAAATAAACGACGGCTCCAGTGCTCTCCTAAAGGGCGACTAGGTGCAACGAATCTTTCGCAATGGAGCCAATTAAATGTCTACAGGCGAACCTTAACCACGCAAAACTTGCGTCTGCTGTGTTGAGTACAAGGTTCAAAAAGGAGAAACTGAACATTGCGTTTCTTTGGGAGCCATGGTCCAATAAAGGAAAATTACTAGGAATTCAAATACATGCATATAAGCTATTTTATGACGAGGAACAGAGTTCTCCTAAAACAGCTGTTCTTGTTAACAAAACATTGAAATACTACTCTCTAAGGAATTCATCAAGTGGGACTTCATTGCGGTAGCAACCATCAGGGGGTATACCGAAGTCGTTGTGGCTTCAGCGTATTTCCCTGATGATGTTTGAACAAAGTGGCCCAATCTTCAGGCGGTTGTGAAAACCTTTATTAGACCATAGAGATTTTGAAAATATTCTACTGAGAGATGTTATGACCACTTCAGAACCTTCATAAAACCTATTGGCTGCCATACGGCCAAATGGCCACAGCTATAACAGTTCACTGTGATATCGTGATTGGTTTTTGTTATTCTGCTTTGTTCGATTCACTACTCTTGTGATTCATTTAGCAGGAAACAATATCTAGAAAAAAAAGTTTATAGTAAAATATCCAGAACAAACTGAGATTTCTACAGCGTATCGTGCTCCAAATCCTATGCGTATTCAAATTTTTGGTAAATATTTTTACGATAAAAGCCGAAAATTAATGCGCCTTGGAAATTATGCAAGTTTACAACAACAAATCCAAAATTGAAACAAATAAGTGCAATAAATCAATTATAAATTTCCTAAAAATGAATGGAATTCAATAAGGTATTCTAAAAGAATACCAAAATCCGTCTTTTTTCTTCAGTTAACCTGCATTACATATAATTTTAAGTGTATTTATATTTCCACATCCCTAGTAGCACACTTGTTGCCATTCGGTTGAGATAACATAAATATGACTTGCGAAGTTATAATCAAGTTACTACAACTAATTATGACCGTAGTGTGCTACTTGGGATATCCATTAATTCTTACATTTCAATATGGCGATTGGCAAAAAATCACAGGAGAACATGTTGCACACAACATTGCGACGTTGAACATGTAGCTTTGTACTTCAGATTCGGGGCTGTCTCTCCAAAGGAAGCATTGAGACCATCTGTCTTCGTCTCGAATGAGAACTCGCAGGAACATTTCCCGGATATCCGAACAAACGGCAACCTTGCCTTTTCTGAATCTCAGCAGTTCGTCTACTAGCGACACTAGAAGATCCGGGCCCTTCAGCAGCATATCGTTGAAACAGACACCACCAGATTTGGCGGCTGTATCCAAAACCATCTGAATTTTACTGGGTTTCTTCGGGTTGATCACTACCCCCAATGGTAAATACCAAATATGCTGAAGGTTAACGCTTGTCATCTCCAGGTCCGATGTATTTCTGAGGTACTGCTTTTGCTCGTAACTTTCTATCTGCTCATTGACCCTTCTTCGTAGCTCTGGATCCTTTGACAGTCGTTTTTATAATCCCCTGAGTCTACTCATCGCCATCTTGTAGCTTTCTCGAAAATGAACGTTGTCCTTGCGCCATAGCAAACCAGATTCCATTCGAGTTCCTCGCCGTATTGTTGTTGCTTCCAGAATCATGCGAGCTCGTTGATCTTCTTCGGATTATAACGGCTTTGACACAACAGCATCTTCAACGGCGAAGAACTTCTTCATCGAGTCATACAGTTCACTGTTGCTCATTTCTTGACAGACGTGGATGTTCAACTGCTCTACGGCCTCTTCGCTTCGCTTCGCGTTCTTCCCGTAGATGCACCAGCCGAGTCGAGTCTTTGTAGCTACTGGTTTGAACCTACTACCTTCACGAATCTTAAAACTGGTGATCAGGTACACGTGCTCGATGCCAATAATCATTCCGGGCTTTGCATTGACGTAACTGCTAACTGGAAGGCCTTGTAGATGAGGGTGATGATGGGTGTGATGGCACTTTTCTTCAATCCTGGGTAAAATGGGCTGTTGTCGTCTCTCCAGTTAAAACTGATTGAACCTTCGACGGGAAACTATCATCCAACTCGAGATGAAAATCTTGAAGAATGTTTTGCCATAAAGTCTACTTATCTTTGCGACGACTACTAGAAAACTATTTGGCCATTTTGTTACTTCCCTCAATGCCACTTTGCCATTTATTGAATTAAGTGGAGGCAAAATGGTTCTGAAATGCTTTTTCAACTGATCATAATAAGATAATATGCATTAGTCCTAAAACGGCATTTAAAACCAGCATTTTAAGAGTTCATACAGTCGTAATAAAACCTTTGATAAGAATAAAAGTAATTTGAGAAAACAAGGTTTAAAAATCGTTGTGAACAAGCTGTGTAGATTCTCTTAAACCTGACTAAAATATGAAACCTATTAGCACCTCTTGGTACCATAATGAAACCAAATTGATCTCTAGTGGCTTTCATAAAACTTTGATTAAACTTGGTAAAGCTGGATGGTTTTGGTAATGTTACTTGGGTGAGGTGCCTCCTACAGAAATCGTTTCATTCGTTTAATACTGTCGGCAAAACAAAAATCATTCATCATTGGCCGCGATGCCAATGTTCATCACACGGTTTGGGTCAGCACTGATCAGTAATATCAATAGGAGAGGTAAGTGTCTTTTGGAAAATCTGTCGTCCAGTAATAAAGATATATGGTATAAAGCTAATAAACCTTCTCAAATGCAATCAGGAAAGAAGTTTTAGACCTGACATTGAGGAACTCTACAATTTTTGTAAACAATCGGAACTGGCATGTATCAGACGAAACCTTACTGTCTGATCATAAACACAATGTTTTTGAGTTGGGTCGAGGCAATTTGGGATCAGTATGCTCAACAATTAAATTCAATCTTATTATCAAATGAAATTAATATTGAATCGGTTCAACAGTTGGAATCATTCCCTCAAAAAAATGACGAAGTGATTGTTAACTCCTACAACAGGAGCTGTCCTATGATGCAATTGAAATCGAACATGGTCCCGTGGTGGAATTCGAAGCTTGAGCGTCCTTGAAAAGTTTTTGTTAAATTGTTTAAAAAGGCGAAGAGCAGCTCAGATTAGAGTCAGTACAGAAGAGCTCTCACTGAATACAATTATGAGATAAGGAAATCCAAGAGGAGAACTGGGATGCAAACGTGCAAAAGCATTAAAATACGATGTAGAGGAGATGTTCGCTCATCACCATGAGGCACCAAGAGTGACCAGTAATTTTTGCTAGAATGAAAGATGTGAAGAGAAAATGTTGAAAGTTCCGTCAGTGTACGGTAGGTTGGAAATAGCATTGAACTATTGAAAATTGAGCGAAAGAGCATGGGGAAAGTAGTACTTGAATCAAGGACGATACCTTTGCCTAACATCCCACTGCGGAGTATGTAAAACCCATAAATTGTGGTAACCATTAATCATACTGGTATTGCAACGCTTCGCGGTATTTCTCTCCGAGGTCTCTACATTAGAGATCACGAGAAAAAACCTGAGTGATCTCAGACGTTGCAAATCAAAACAAACCCAAAAAAGAAGAAAGTTCCTCTCCCATGTGCGCATACAAACTACCGCTAGAATAACTATCACCAAGATATCAGTAGTACATGAGCGTGTACCAACACGTTACTTTTGCCTGTTGAGGTGGCAGATTCGTCCGTGCCTTGACCTACCCCACAGTGGGATATTAGGTACGCAAAGGTAACCCTCTTGGTTCGAGTACTACTTCACCCATGCCCTTTCACTCAATTTTCTATAGTACTATTCTATTTCCAACCTACCGCAAACTGACGGAACTTTCAAAACTTTCTCTTCAAATCTTTCATTCTAGCAAACATTACTGGCCACTACTGGTTCCTCATGGTGATGAGCGAACAACTTCTACATCATAATCATTACTCCACGCACGGAGAATCCAAAACATTACAATTAGAGTATTAAAAATACGCCAATTATTGCAAGAATACAGAGAACTCTTGCAAAAGATCATACGGTTGAGCTTGGAAATATTAAACTCCAAGATGGGGTTTTTACTGAAACCCCACATGATGCCTTATGTTTTATGGTGAAAACTTATTTTCCGGGCTTGTACTTGTGTGAGGCTTCTGATCATATCGGTGTGAAAGAATGTTCCTTTCAGAGTTTACGAGAGTCTAACAGACAGGAATGCACAAAACTAGAAATAGACGATCAAATTTTTTCAACATCCAGGGTTGAACATGCAGTTAGATGCAGATTTGGACGGCATATTTCCAGCATTGCTCTAAAAAGAAGAGGCCATGCTGGTTCCGTTTCTGATGAAGATTTTAAGGCATTAGGCTGAACTACATCCCATCAAAATGGAAGTCAGAATAATCTTTATACCAAAAACTGGTAATCGTGATAAGACGAATCCAAAATCCTTCAGACCTATTAGTTTTTCACCAGTGCTGCTGAAAACAATGGGAAAGATTTTGCAGGAGTATGTCGAGTCAACTTATATGCTAGAGCATTGTTTGTCAAAATTTCAGTTTGTTTATCAATCTGGTAAAGCAGCAGCTACAGTGCTTCATACGCTAGTAAAAAAAGTGTAAAAATCTGTGCCAGTAAGAGAAATAGCACTTTGTTCTTTCTTGGATATTGAAGGGGCGTTTGACAGTATATCTTATTTCTCAATGGTTCGAGCTATGAAGAAGAGGAATTTTTACACTAGCAATGTCAACTGGATTCATACTATGCTTGCAAAAAGAAAAATCACTTCTGAGCTAGGAGGAGCTTCTATTAAGGTAAGGGCAACAAAAGGTTGCCCACAAGGAGGAGTACTCTCCCCACTTATGTAGTCCTTAGTTGTAGACAATCTTCTCAGAAGCTTGTACCTTTCACAAGAAAGAGAAAGTTTAACCTCGAGCTTGGAGGAGAACACATTCAATTTAGTGAACAGGTTAAATACCTAGGCATTATTCTAGATGCTAAGCTGAATTGGAATGCACACCTTGATTATGTGATAAGCGAAGCTATTACTGCTCCAAAACCATTGACAGGAAATGGGGCTTAAGACCAAACAATGATTATATGGGTCTACACATCTGTTATACTGTCCAAAAATAACGTACGCTTCGTTAGTGGGGTGGGCAAAAACCAAGGAAGCTACTGTAGAAGCAAAACTTGCAAAACTTCAAACGACTTGCATGCATTGCTATAACTGGAGCTATGCTTAGCACATCATCGAAAGCCCTAGCTGCAATTCTCAATCTGCTGCCGTTGTACGAATATATGCAGTTGGAGGCGGAAAGAAGCGCTCGGATGCTGAAAAGGTCTAGAAATATAATGTTAGGTGGTCTTACCGGTCATCTGAGTATTTTACAACATTTTAAAAGAGGACCAGTGATAAATATAAATGGACACTGGATGAAACTCGGAGGACAACTATGACGTTCCCTACAAGGTATGCGAAACATCGCGTACAGATTGGGAAATCCAGAAGGCCCACTGTTAGCCAAGGTTCAGTCATTTTTTCACAGATGTTTCAAAAATTGGAACGAAAACTGGGGCAGGAATCTATGGTCCTGGAATCAAAATGTCAGTAGCTATGGAACAGTGGCCAACAGTTTTTCAAGCAGAAATCTTTGCAATACTAGAATGCGTGAATGTTTGCGTACAATACAGTTATGCCAATACTTGTATTTTCTCAGACAGTCAGGCAGCTTTAAAATCATTATGCGCTTGCAAATGTACATCGAAAATATAAATATTCCTGTTTTATTTTTCATGTGTCATGCTGTAGATCTATAACAGTGTGATTCGACTAGTTTTTATCATGAAGGTGTTCGTTTGATGCAATTAAAATTTAGATTCTTTTTAGTCATCTAATTTGTCATACATGTGCTTGAGGGTTTTCAGCTTGGACATGTTTGTTTACGTCTTAAATCTGGTTTGCATATTAGGGCAAGGGAGGTAATGTTAGCCTAGCTCCTTCATTCGGCCTATGTGTCCAAATGTGTCATTAATTTAGCGATAATCAACAAAATCATGTTGTAGTGATGTAGAAGGAGATGTTCGCTCATCGCCATGAGGCACCAAGAGTGGACAGTAATGTTTGCTAGACTGAAAGATACGAAGAGAAAGTGTTGAAAGTTCCGTCAGTGTACGGTGGATTGATCCTGATCAATAATAGAACATCCCTTCTGACCGCATTTCTCCTTCCGTTCGATGCCCTGGTTTCGTAGTTACGTTTAATCACACAACTCACCGTTGACACGATTCCGAGTTGTTTTCCAATGTCCCGACGAAGAGTTATGGATTTTCCAGGCGCTTGCGCAAAGTCAATTCGCGCCTTTCGGGTGACGCAATTTTTACGTAAAACTGCCAGTAATAAAAATACAACAAAAAACTCTAACTCAAACTTCTACTCAAATTTTCAAGAGGAAATACCCAATGGGTAATTTTCTACAGCGATACAATTTAGAATGATGGTAGAGTTTATGAGAATTCTACCTATTCTATATCTTATATGTCGAAGTGGTCGAGTGGTAAGAAGTAGGTAAGAAGTGATTGTTTATTTACGACGAAAATTTGTTTAACTTATGTTTTATGTTCATGTTTGTTCAACTTATTTTTTTGTTTATGCATTTTTTGTATGATAATTGTCAGACATAAAATATATTTCATAGGCTCCACCTTCTGCGCTATTTTAATTCTATTGTAGCACTCGAAAAGGTTATCTATCATCGGAATGGCAACATAATCATTTGTCACATTTTAGCAAAAATGCATGCAATCAAACATCGTCTTGACAAAACTATTTAAATTACAATGTTAAAGATCTACAGCATGACACATGAAAAATAAAACTTAACTATTTATGTTTTCGGTGCTACTTGAGGCACAAGATGTCGAGAAAAAACTTACCTTACCTTATATTTTACTTACCTACCAGCAAGGCTGAAACTGTGCTGTACACAGAAGACGTTGTCTCACAGACTGTGGAGGCCCTCAGATCTCTTTTCACAGGTTGGTTCGTTGTAGATTCTCCATTTTCATTGAGCTGTAGTTATTTGCATTGAGCATTGAATTGCATTGAGAATTGAAGCACGAATTACGGCTTATGCGACTTCTCTGGGTTCCGTTTTTCATCTTCCGTACAGCGTATGCAATACATTCTGTTCAAAGAGTGAGGCATGGTCCTCCGTGAGCATGGATCATGTCTTGAGGCCTTAGAGGACTACTGGTTGAATCATTTGTTTTTGGAGAAGGTCAACTTCGTAGTGCGGCAAACTCTTTTTGGTCATAGTGGTCTCTGGACCACCGTCGATCTAAACTTGGGATGAAAGGCTAGCTGTGTCTTCGTGCCTTTCTTTCATGTATTTTGTTTTTCACGCATTATTGACAAGTCCAATCCTTATAGCTCCAGACTTAAGCCGGATGTATGTTTTAGTTATCATCTCAAAGTTGCGGGATTGAATATGAATGTTACCGACCATGCCAAAAAGTTGAACGACCTTGTTGTTAATAGCACCACTCTCAGAATTATACCTTCGAACGAAATGGTAAACAACAAACACGAAGCCCGTCACCTTGTTGTAGGGTTATTTTTTCCTCTGTTCGGGACATAAACCACTGCGACCAGTAATTAGATCTATTGTAGTATATCCCGTAACCTTTGTTTAGTGCATGTCGATTTACCTCATCACTATTGAAAAATGATAAAGTATTCGGTGTTGTTACAGTTGTCATTGTTTGTTTTGTTGGCAATGAATCGAATTTTATTGAAAGTTTCCGCTATTTAAACCCTTTGAGGAGTGAGAGCACTCTTCAAAGGCGCCCCTTTATCAGTCCAAATCAGATTCATTGCAAAAAAACAAACTACGACTCCGATACTGATCATACATCAGAACCCTAGTCATAACCAATTCAAACTATAGAACTTCAAATAGACAATGAGAATTCACATAAATGAAGACTAACCATGTTTTACTTATTCTAAGCTCATCCTCGCACAAGCGCAAAACGAGTATTGTCACTTTTCATAAGACATAAAATGTAATAAGGACTAAGATATGTTCCTTTGGCTACAAAAAACAGCCTTTCTGTATTATCGAGATTTTCAGCCTATGGCTGGTTCATCTTCCGTCGTAGTCTCTCAATCACTTCTTTGGGTGTTTTCGCAACGTGTCCGGGGTGAAATATGAACTCGTGAGTTTGGCGTGAGATCGATGTTAACCACTACGCCGGGGTCACCGCCACCTAAATAATGCTTTGATACGCTAACTTGTTTTAATATTTAATCCTTAATCCGAACACCTTAAAAACACCATAACGTGAGTTTTAAATATTGCACCTTACGATGAAGGCATATTTCGCGGAGGTAAAACTGGGAGTCTGTAATGAAAAAGACTATGATTGGCGATGAAATTACATTCAAGATAGTGACGAATGAAAACCACTTCCGCCAGTGAATTTTGAACGGGCTTAAGGCAAATCATGTCTTGTAAATACGGAAACTTGCAAAAAAATTTGGATTAACCTAAATCTATTGTTTACGGTACGGTGTGAACAAATCGGGACGTGAATGAATCTGCAACAAACAACTACAATTGAAATATAAAACGATATTTGTATTTTACCTAAATTTTTAAATGCCAGGATTATAATGTACACAGATCTTAGGTTTATTGAAACTACATCAAAATCCCTTACCTGACGAGCAAGATCACCCATGGTGCAAGTTGAGTTAAGCCGCATTTAATTGAATTTATAGTTGGCACTCTCGTAAGATGGCAGCAATTGCTTACAATAATTCTTTCTTTTTTTCCAACTGCAAAGTTACCCCATCCATTATAATCAAAGTAATAACATATACTAGCATGTTTCTCCTCGATACCGCAAGATATGCAAAACACACTCAGGAACTGCGCGTTTATTATAACCGTGCAACTTCATTAGGACTGGCACGATATGATTGCTCGCTGTTTGCTTTGTCTGCCCCATATTCAATAATAAAGAGAAAACAATCCTACCCTTGGATCCACAGATTATCACCGGAACCGTGGATTTGAAACGCTAGCTGGAAGGAGGGAAGCGGTGAAATGGAGACTCATTCTCAAGCATAAGCATCGTTTTCTTTTTCATTCTGGTTTGGATCACCGCAAAGGACTGGAAGAAGGAAGCAAATAAAAAGCCACACCCCGCAATTACCCTTTTGAAATAACGTCCTGGTGGCAGGTTTCAAATGGAATATTCGGAGCGAAAGTATGAAAACTGTATAACGCCGGGCTGAAGTGGAAAAATTGTACCAGGGGGAAAAATATTCAATCGTGCGTAATATAGCGCTTTAGAGTCTCCAGTTTGCCTCACCTCACCACCATGTCAAAGATCCTTGCGATAAGGCCCCTTTCACACGGCGGTCGAAGTATGTTTTTTTTTTTCATAATGCACACAATCCTTACGCGTATTCGGCACGAAGAAGAAGAAAAGAAAAGGACCAAACACATTTTTTTCGGTATCGACCAAAGTGTGACGGAAGAGTAAGCTTACGAAGCTGTTCCTGCAAACGAACGTAAGCCAAGGAAAGCGCGTGCACACAGGTGAAACATTACATTAAGCCGGGTGAAATTATAGGTAATTTGAATAATATCAGCGTGATCCACCGTGCTTGGTATGGCTGCCTAACTTCCGAATCCACCGCACTTGAGAGTGAAACGAAAGGTACATCTCTGCCTGTCCCAACCAAGGCACGAGGGGATGTTTGGATAGTTAAAAGTCAGTTTTTGTCCAACTGAAAGAAAATCATATAGCTATTATGATAAACTTATTGCTTCTCATACGATCAAGATAGAAAGATTGAATTCAAGGACGCGTTTATATAACTTATTTAAAAAAAGTTCAGATTATGTTCATTAATTTAAATTAAAGTATTTCGTGGCAATCATCAGCCGTTATTTATTAATATCTAAAACATTTGCTTCAATTTATTACATAGTTTAGCTCTAGTAAGATGCCTATCTTTTTAACGTAGGACTACGTTTTTCTTTTCTATACCGGGTGTCTTTTCAAAATTTTGAAAAATGGCAGCGTTACGCTAAAGTGAAAAGTTTTTTAACGCTAATAGCTCTCGTTCAACTGAACACAATGACAATTTTCTCTGATCAAATGGTGTATGAATACCATTTGATCAGAGAAAATTACCTTATTTTGGCATTGGAATAACAATTAAGTGCTATTAGTATAAGTAGTTCAAATTTTTACTTAAAATTACCTACTTTTGCTCCCATACAAATCTGAATCTGTATGAACAGGTTAAATATATGTTTTTCAGTATCCGCGTCCTCAAAAACAAATAGTTCAAATTGTCTTCTTTTTTTATCTAGTTTCGTTCCATTATTT
>JASCZW010018736.1:0-14922 GCA_034211315.2 Aedes japonicus | reverse complement strand
TTCAATAATTTTTTAGGGTAGTCAAGTTTCAGAACGCATAAAATACTTAATGGGACGAGAATACTATTTTTCATTGCAGATACACAATTTTATTCTGTTGCGCAAAGCAGCTTTTCCGTTCACAAGCTATCTAAAAAGTTTAGTAGATTATACGACGTTGACACTGTTTTATTGAGTACACCTATTCTAAAAATATATTAAGCACCTTGGTGCAAACTCAGGAAATAACTACTACTTCTAACAACGGGAATAGTAAAATTTAACGTAAACCCAGTGAGAGAGCAAATTGAGTGGCTTGGTTCTTTGTTAGTAGAGGCATTTCGCTTCCCACATTTGTCATTTTCGTCATGCGTTAAGCCAATAGTTTTTAAAGTACGGTACCAAACAAACATGTACGACATGTATGTTAAGTGTTGATGAATAAAGATGATGTTGCAAATTTTTGTTTCTTAGTCAAATAACAAACAGTCGAAATAAAGAAGTCTGTTTTTGAAGAACGCCGAACTAATATGTTTTAATAGATATATGAGACTTGTACACGATTTACGGGAAGGCGAAGACTCATCACGTGATGGGCTGTGTTTTTGCATTAAAAGTTGCATACCTGACGGCCGGTTAGCTACGCAAAATTTATACCGAATTTTACATAAAGAATGTACTGTAAAATTTCACCGAAATCCGTAAAATCGGATTGCCGAAGTTCAGCTGTTGAGAATTCGGTAAAACATTACAGATTTCTGTAAACAAATCTAAGTGTGTAGTATTTTTTCGAAGGCGAAATTGAGTGAGATCAATCTGGTTACAAAAATAAATTTTCAAACATAGGACTAATTTTGCCTGGTTTGAGAACGTTACGGCGTTAATATAGGGCTCCCAACTTCGTCCATCGCAGTAAGCAGTTTACCAAATTTTTCAGCGATCCTGCCAAACATCCACTTGTTCTGTAGCAATTGCTTGCAAGTTCACGCATACAAGGCTCTTTTTAATTGCATACCCAAAGGCAGTTCGATTTCTTTCACCACGTGATAATCCTGGGAAAGCGAGATTTCTGAAATGAAACTCACCTGCTCAGGCTTTTGCAATGCGGAATATAATCCTCGATGCGGCGGGATTTCTACATCTGCTTTGGACGAAATCAGCAAATACCATCGGCTATTTTATCTTTGCAAATTGTGCTCTATTCTGATCCGCAGCTCAATACGGTCCACCTACGAATCTGGTCAAGAAGTTGTTCTCTGCGACTCCGCAAATTGTCGAAAGTGGTAAGTTGGAAATCATGAATGAGCTGAAAACGAATTACGGAACAACTATACAGCAGCCACTTTTACCGATTTACTAAGGAGTGTATCGAAAAGTAGTTAGTAAACTTCCAAATAATAAAATAGGTGGCAAGGAAAACATGGTTGAAACCAACATACCATTTCAGTTTTATTATAGCTTAACATGTTTACAAAAGATCCAAACGGAAAAACTAGTCATCATGTTCATATTTCTGTAGAATGCCCGAAGCCTTTGATTTGACACCTGCCATCAAACCCTGCACAGTGACCTTTGTTGCACTTCCTGGATGCCCGCCGCCCAATTTTTCTTAAAATCGGTCATGTTTTTGGGACACTGTACCATCCTTCTTAAATATACGCTTCGACTATTGCCCAATAGCGTTCGATCGGTCGCAACTGGGGACAGTCAGGTGGGCAGATGCGTCTTTTTCGGTACGAACTCGATGTTATTCTCCGTCAGCCACTGTAGAGTGGATTTGGCATGTGCCGATGCCAAATCTGGCCAGAAGAGAGGAGGGGACTGGTGCTTTCTATACAATGGTAGCAACCTGTTCTTCAAACATTCCTTTGATAAATCTCAGCATTTATAGTTCCTTTTGTATAGAAAATTGAAGAACGCAAGCCACATGTGCAAATAGCTTGCCAAATGAGCACCTTCTGACCGAATTTCTCCATCGCAACAGTCGTATCTGCGGTTGGCACACGTTCCCCAACAGATTTAGTATAAAACTGCGGCCCCGGTAGCGTTCTTTGAATCTTCTTTAACGTATGTTTCGTCATCCATCAAAATGCACTGGTCGACATTGTCCAAAATGCAGCTGTACAGCTTTCGAGCCCTGGTTTTGGCACGAGACTTTTGTTCGGAGTTTGTTTGGGCACTTTCTGCGTTTTTGTACGTCTTCAAGTCATTCCTGCGCTTGATTCGTTGAATTATTCCGATGCTGGTCCTGAACTTCTTGGCTAGATCGCGAGTAGAGGCAGATTTGTTCCGTTGAATATAATCCACAACTTTTTGGTCCAAATCAGGGTTGCTGGAGCCGGGTTTCCGGCCACTTCTTGGTAAATCCTTGAGGAGCACTCCTTACCAAACTTTTCGATGATGCGTTTTACACTTGCCGGGTGAACATTTACTCTTTTCGCAATCTGGTTGTAAGTAACACCCTTTTCGGTGCACCAAGTGTGCAGAATTTTCTTTTTAGTCTCAAATTCAATTCGCGACATTTTGAATACAACTTTATCAACGGAAATGAATGAACCGAATAATCATTTTTGACATGTAAACAAAGCAAATGGCGCTTACACGCTAAAAATATATACAGTAGTTTATGCGTAATAACGCATCGAATGTTTATAACTACTTTTCGATACACTCCTTAATTTGAGTGTGTGGCTCAGCCGAGTCAGTATTCCCATTACTCGGCAATTTGGCGGCCGAAAATCAAGCGTCGAGTCGAAAGTTTTTGCTGTACCTGTCACGGATGTAACCGTCGAGCAGTTACGAGCTTCAACAACGCATAACCTTGGCACCGGCGACGTGGAGGTTTTAAAACTAGTAGCCAACGGAAAGGACGTCAGCTCTATATCTTTAATCTCCTTCAAAATTGGACTGAGTTCAGATCTGAAGGAAAAAACCATCAACGTGGCCGAAAGGCATCTATTTCCGGGAATTTGAGGATAGCAGATCGGCCGCCAATTTTTGGAAACCTTCCCAAACTCCGACTCTTGCTCCCTTTGGAAACTGTACGTCCCGAACTGATCAGACAGCGTCGGGAACTGGCGCCATCGAGGAGGAATAACTAATCCGCCACGCCAGTAAACAGTACCTTAGATACCTCTTCGCAGTTCGACACAGTCCCGCCTTTTGCTGTCAGAGAGATTCTCTATCCTGCGAATTCAGGTAGCTACTAGCAATTAGTTAAGCGTACTCTTCCTGATGAGTTTTCTGATACCAGCCTTCTTTCTGCTGCTGATGATTCCGCTAGACCGCCGTTATCAACCCCCGCCAGTCCTTTACACATCTGTCATCTCACCCATGTTCGTCATCAAGATACATTGGCCGTCACTTCAACCGGTCTGGGACGCATGTCATAAAGCATTATGATATCCCTGGACACTTCTAGCTCAGCTGTGCCCACTGCCGGTTTCAATGTTCTTTTTGCTAGTTCCAATTGTCAAAGTCTACCCGAACCTGGGTCTAGTGATGGGGTCAGGGCTCTCCAAGGCTTGCCACCTATGGCAAGTATCCTTCATCTAATAACGTTGCTCGGGCTAACGCAACCTTATCTTTCAGATCGCTGCCTGCCGAATCCTCTGACCCCTCATTGAAAACCCTTCTGTACTACAGGAAAGTAGGTGACAGTTGACTCGCCGAGTACCAGTTGGCATCAGTGACGCATGCTACGATATTTACGCCTTCACGGAAACCTGGCGAAATATCAACACAGCTTCGAAGCAACAGTTCGACGACACGTAGGGGAGGAAGTGGTAACCCCGTCACCTTAGCCATTGCGATTTTTTAAGATTAATGTAATACTCCAAATGACATATACCCCTTGCATAACGTGACGAGGTGCGTCTAGCGAATAGTGGTAGGAATAAAGTCTTAACAGCACACTAATGAAACCGTGACTTACATCCAGACCTTTGAACCACGATCTCGACGAAACATTTGAAATAATGGAATGTAATCACCGCCCAAGATAATTACTTGTCCAATCGTTTTGCCAACTTTGAAGAGAATTCAGACGTACTAATGGGAAAAAATCATCATGTGAAATTCTTCTTTAAAAAATCTCGCCTTCTTGTGCGCCCACTTCTGCTAGAGAATCCGACTTCTCATTGCCTGGAATTCAGCAATATGAGGTAATCTTAAATGATCAATACAAAGGTAATCTGAAATGATCTTTCGACCAAAGGAACACATCTGCTCCCTTAATTTTGAAAGAAAGTAAGGTGAGTGCCTCGCTGTTTTCATCGACTGCAGGGCCTCAATAGAACTGAGACTATCTGAGAAGATGAAATAATGGTCTATGGGCATGTCGGAAACTATCCCCAATCCAAAATTGATTGCTGACAGCTCAGCAACATATACGGACCAAGGTTCCTGAAGTTTCCGGAAGGCAGATAAGTATTCATTGTAAACACCGAAACCAGTGGATCCATCAATGCGCGACCCATCAGTGAAAATTCTTCTATTGCAATTGAAATTGTTGCGGTGGACGAGACAACAGGTACATTTCGGGACGTCTGTATAGCAAACTCGTCTGGTCCTGCCATCCTTTCCAGGAATCGCCTTCACCACCTTTCCACGTGTCCAGCTGTTTCGCGCACCTTCATCTACTATGACTACCAAATCTCCAACTTTCACTGGCTTGGTGTCGTCGAACCACTTAGTACGTCGGTAAATCGTAGGCAGATATTCCTTGATCCACTTTGTCCAAAATTCATCGAGTAAACTCTGTATCTGATCCCAGTTAGCTCTGAGCGTTCGCCCACTAACTTTCTTCGGTAATTGCTGCGGCTGAAGTACACCACTTGAGCTCAGCATCAGGAAGTGGTTGGGCGTAAGCGCTTCATCGTCTTCCGTTCCCAGAGGAACAACTGTCAACGGCCTGGAATTAATGATTCCTTCGACCTCGGTCAAGAGCGTCTGGAAGGTTTCTTCATTTGGCGTTCTGCTAACCGACAATGTTTCCAAAGACAACTTCACCGTCCGCACCAGTCGTTCCCACACGCCACCCATATGTGGCGCAGCAGGAGGGTTGAAACGCCACTGAGTGTCACGGTTGGTGAACGTTCCAGCCAAAATACGATTCGTCGCCGATATTTCTGATCGCAGCTCCCTGCTTGCTCTCACAAAATTCGTACCCTGATCACTATAGATCTCTTGCGGGGCACCTCTTCTGGCTATAAACCGCCTGATCGCCATTTTGCATGACTCGCTGGATAAGCTGCTAGCTCCTCTAGATGCACGGCTCGTATAGATAGGCAGGTGATGAGTACTACCCATCGTTTCACGCTACTTCGTCCAATGCGTATTAGAAAAGCGTATTAGGATAATCGATGCCCTTAAAGGTGAACAGTCGAACGTACGGTGTCACTCTAGCGGCTGGAAGGGATGCCATTCGAGGAGCTTTGGGAAGAGCACGATAGACGACGCACCATGAACACCGTTTTGCTACCATCCGAACAACGGTCCTGGAGTAGAATACACCTTGTTCATCAAACATTTCACTAGCAATTCCGGACGTCCGTAGAGTGTTTCCAACGTAGCTATAATCTGTGATACCGATGACGGGTGAAACAGATGTCCCCGAACTGCCTCTTTCGCATTTCCCTTTAAACAGCGTTGAAGCCTCATGAGGTTTTCGTCGTTAGTATATCCACACATACGCGTTGAGTTCTTGTAGCTGCTGATGAACAATGGCCAGTCTGTTGGATCACTGGCGAATTCTGGTAACTCCTTGGGCACGACGTGTCTTGCGGCTATTTGTCGGGAATAAGGTTCAAACACCGAGATTGATGGATTGTTCCACACACTATTTGAAACTATTGGTGTGACAATAGGATTTGGAACACTCGAAACATTCACGAAGAATGGAGCACTTGTTTGCCGCGACGCTTGCTGCTGGATTGGATGCGGAACGCTTCTTTCATTTTCGACGAACGAGTAGGAAGGAAAACCGATAGGAATAGAAGGTTGACGAACGTTCGGGGCACTTACTTCACACTGTGGTGCAGAATTTCCAACGGAAGTGATTGGATAAACAGCAGAGTAGTGGGAAACCACTGGCCGAATGGCCAAAAAACAGTGTGGGTTCGAAATTACCGTATTCGAGCGAGGCACAAAATTCGATACAGTATTCTGTGTTGTGCAGTGTGTAGCAATACTAACACTAACCTGATTCCCTACTAGATAACTACGTGAACTGTGCGCCTGTCTAGCTATTTCTTGTGCAACTTGTACCGGTGCAGGCATGCTTAACGTACCTGTACCTGTCGTATTACTTAGGCTAGTAGGTACAATTGACAAGTTGGTGTTGACTGGGGCTAAACATGTGTGTGGCCGACTAGACCATGAGTGTTTCAGGTTGGCTATCTGCTTCTGTAATTTTTGAAGCTTTCGTTCTAGATCCTCTCTGGACTTTTAGCCGACGTCAGTAGTAGAATTATCCAGATTGTATACCGGTCGGTCAGCTTGTATTGATGTAGTGGGAGAAATGTCGGTTGTTGCGGAACGAGGAATTTGGTTTGGACGAGGCACGACTATTTCCCACGATGCAATTCCGTCGTGGTCGAATGCGTCTGAAGCTGCTGCAAGCTTGTTTGGAACATCTGGATGAGTAGAAACCGTCGGAAATACACTGCCTCACGAGCTTCCAGGTAACGTCACTTTGGAATCAGTTTAATTAAGTTGTGTGGCACCGACGGGGATTTGTTTCATCCCTGGTCCAGTTTCCCGATCCAAATTATGATGTTCGACCCACTTTTGCACGTCGCTCAGTTTACTTCGAGTGCTGGAACGACTTTTCCGGCTCTTACCACTGTTCGAGCGTTCCTCTTTCTGCAGAACTTCGTACTTCTTCTCGATATAATGCTTCGCTTTATTCAACCTCTCCTGCGTGATCCTCTTTATTTGCTCCTTTTCCTCTTCCAGTGCTTTCTTCTGTAGAGCAGCTTATTCTTCCGCATGTTCTTCCAATAGCTTCTCCTGGAGTTTCTTTTCCTCCTCCAGCCGTAAGCCGTCTTCTCGATGAACTGGCATTGGATGTTGTCGATCTGGTGGATTCCATACCTGGTTTGAGTGCATATGTATCGCACATAAAACTCCGGCTTTTGCTGCGTCATTTTCGCGGAAATAAAATTAAAAATTATTCCTTTTTTCAGCTAAAGTAAATGGTGAAATTATAGTTTTCCGAGTGCTTCGCCTAGTACGTTGTGAATGGAATCCCTCTCTTAGTGTTTTATGGTCGTTTTCGTTTAGATGGATTGTGCGTCTGTAGTTTTTTTGCCATTTTTTATTTTTTAGTGCCCCGCTCCCGCATCCGGACGAGCATCAGATAAGGAACACTAGTGAGGTCGTTTTATATCATCAAAAATTTACCTTAACTATATAAACGCCAGGATCAAGAATGTCCATTTTTGATTCTGGAAGTGTGAAAACTCGTTACATATCCATTTGATGTGTGAAGATTTTCATGCGGGGCTTATTGTACATGAAGATGACCTCAGAATGTACGTGTATGAACAGGCATTCTTGGAATGGGTCGTTGGATTTTCAATAGAGCAGTCACCTTCAATCTCCAGGGCTAAAAGTGTTTGCACATAGTGATCACATATAAATTACTGAAGAAATGCAGACAAGTTTCTTCCATAAAATCACTGCCGGTCAGTGGGAGATTGATTGTAAACACACACACACATATGTATCGCACATAAAACTCCGATCCTTAACACTCTCGTCTACCTTTGCACACGAGAAGTGGATCCATCTCTCACACAGATCGCACTGAACCATCCATCTATCAGCTACATCAGGGCGATCACAATGAGGGCAACAAGGAGCCACTGAAATTTCTTCTTCTGTAAGTTGCCGAATAATGCTGCACCGTCTGTTTACCGCTCTGTTCGAGTCCGACATTAGAACTTCGGAGCGCTCACTTTTCGAGGTTAATAATCTTAAAGCATACTAAAAAAATGAGTTTGCTATACAGACGTCCCAAAATTTACCTGCTGTCTCGTCCACCGCAACAGACATGTTGGTACTTTTCAATAAAATATGAGGAATTAAAATAGGTCGAAGTTGATCTGGAACTCCTTGAATAGCCTGCTTCATAGAGAGATCATAATCAATGGAGGAACTGTGATAAGGAAAGCGTACACTAGGAGAATTATAGCAACAATCAATATGCAACTAGCGATTTTAAATTGGTTCACTGTTGTAGAACCCCTTGGTCCGAAGTACACTTCGAAGCCAGCACCTTGCTTTACATATTTGCGCCTTTGTTTTGATTTGCTTTGTTATTTTGACAGAATATTGGAGTGTGTTCATGTGAGTTCATTATTTATTTTATTTTATTTTATTGACGTATAAGGGGGCGAGGCGCCAGGTCACCAGTTGAGTACAAGAACTCAAACCTCACATAATACATCAGGGGATAGTTGAATGGGCTACGCAACGTTTCTTCCCATGGTGGATTTGAATTTTGCGGGATACACTATTAGTGCATATAGACACTCAAGTACGGTCTATTGTGAGTCTGGCACAGTTGATGTATCCAAAACAACTGTCAAATCGTATGGGAAATGCGAGGAAATGTTCGTTTTGGATATAACATGGCGGCACGTTGTCCGGTCTATTAATTGAGTGTCTATATTAGTGCACACTAGAAGCAACAATCAATATGCAACTAGCGATTTGAAATTGGTTCACTGTTGTAGAACCCCTTGGTCCAAAGTACACCTTGAAGCCAGCACCTTGCTGTACATATTTGCGCCTTTGTTTTGATTTGCTGTGTTATTTTGACAGAATATTTGAGAGTGTGTTCGTGAGAGTTCATTATAAGGGGCGCATTATTAAGCTTGGGACCGAGCTTGGGACCGATGTTCTAGTACTGACTGAGCCAAGAAAAAAATCGTTTTTGTATGGGACCTACTGGTCTTAGAGTTAGTCTATGCTAGAAGTGTACAATGATATTGCATCACTACCCACTGGATTGGGGGGGGGGGGGATAATTGTTGGTATGTAAGGCTGTAGGGAGAAGAGTATACATCAGTCATTTGCAAATATAATCTATTACCTTGTGATTAATTGTCAAAGATATCTTCCAAAATACCTGTTTTGCTTGATATTACTATAATTCAGAGCTTGCTCTTACGTTTCAAGATGAGATTTTGCTTCTTTTTTCGCGAGTTTGTCTTGAAATTTGTTTTGAGTTCTTCAGCAAAACTTCTTTTTGGTGACAAGGTAAATCGTCCATTGTCGAAGAGCACCTTAAAAGCTTATTTAAACTTTGAGAGGGATAATACATTTATTACTTATCTTAATTTTTAACTTGCGTCTGTTGACTAGTTCACTCGTTCCGTGGAATGTTTCGTTAGAACCAGAAAGGATTTTTCATTCAGTTTCAGGGGCTTTGTCTTGAATTTTATTTGAAATTCTTCAGCAGGACTTCCTCTTGATAACGTAGTATACCATCAATTGCCGATGCGCACTGTAAGAGCTTCGTTTTTCTTCAAAACTAAAAATGAAGTAAGCAAAATAGCCTTCTCGGTTGAAAGCTTTGATACAAGCACAGCATCTTGGGTTACCATTTCCATTTTCATCTCATCTCTTAGCAATTCGCGCAACTTGAAAACGAAAGATCGACGCGTAATCATCGGATTTCTAGCTTTTTATTTAAATTTAATGTTATTTATTTTTGGAAGTTGAAAGAAACATAATAACGAAAAGAATAAACTAATTCCTACATCAAACTCCCATAATTCCCACCATTATGATTAATGGATTATGAGATGAATAATGGAACATGTTCCCCTATGTGATAATACTTTCCAAAAGTGCGCTAGGTTGTGATAATAAACTATGTAGGTTTCTCAATTGTGTTCATATGATCAAGTGTAACATTCCAACTATTCACAAATCCTGTACTTGACCATCGATCACCATCTCAATATGATAATGTTTGTCGATAGGAACTACTGGCGCATTTTTGGGCTGCATTATCACTGATCTGGCAACACTAGTGTGCTTCTTTCCAAAATTGTAAAGAACCAGACCAGCCCTGGGACCTACCAGGTTGAAGTTAAACTACCTCAAGGTTTTGCCAGAGCCCAGGGTATTTTGACAGAATATTTGAGTGTGTTCGTGTGAGTTCATTATTAGGGGCATATTATTAAGCTTGGTCTTTTACCGGGAGAGAACAAATCTCGAGTAATTCATGTTAAGGGCCTAAAAGCCATTTGTAAACAATGACTTTAAATATCGATTTCTCTTGAATCTTAAATCACTCTCGTGAAATGAAAGCAGCATTTGGTAGAAGAATGTTAGTTCTGTTTGTGAAAACTCGATCAATAATTAATATAGTTTAAGACTCTCAGAAACATTCCCCTTTTGAATAATGTAATATAAAAATGGAATCCGAAATTTTTGAGAATTTTATAGACTTTAACATTGCTCAATGGTGCAAACATGTTCACGCATACGAAGGGAATGAATCAGAAATATATTATAGAATAGAATTGAATTATAGAATAATATATATAAACCTGCAATGTGCAGCAAAATTGTTTTCTTTTCCATTTCTATCAGCTGCCAATAATCATTTCAGATTTAAATAATGGTTCCTGAAATCTGTTATTTTTATCGTGCTGAAAATGAAAACTATTTTGTTTTTGTTCCTCGATTAACTATATTTTCAGCCTCGAACTGGTTCACCTCGTAGTCTCTCAAATACCACTTTAAGTATTTTCGTAACTTGTCCGGAGGGTGAGATTCGAACTCTTGACCTTGACGTGAGAGGTATGGTAGTCTGGGTCGCCCCCTAAATGAAACAGTTGTCGACTTCTTACAGGCCGATTTTCTCCCCATTCCATTTATGCATGTTCAATTAACTGTTGAGAGCCCAAACTGACGCATCGCTTCATCTAACTGTCTATTTCACACCGTGCTTAAATGTGTTTAACCACAAAGGTCTCTTTGATCAGCAAACTTTATAGGATCATTCTTGTAACCTTCCGGCTGCTTCATAAAGACAGTTCCTTCCTCGAAATTCAACTTCAGAAACGTCGTAACGGCTCCATGTCTAGGCTAAACAGGCTAGGATTTTTTTGTACCTCACAAAAACAAACAAACAAAAAGGGAACATGAGGTGTTTCTCATATTAACAACTCCAAACCAGTACTAAATTTTGCTAACATTTTATATCTCAATTCATGAATACATAAATCTTTTAAAAATTCTAATTACCTCTACACTATCAATCGTCTAAGTTCTAAATGATTCATGTGTGTTAAAGCCAAATTAAAGTAGAGTTAATAAATATCAACATACGTACAGAACTGCATTCTACGAAATAACGTCAGCCAATTAGGTGACCTGTTTATCCTCCGTAAACTGCGAGGAAACCCAAGTAAGTCCCCATTTTAAATTCGTCAATAGGAACTTAAGCGCCTTGGTCCATTGCTCCTCAGAGTTGAACTGAATCCTAAAAATCAAAAACACATTAATTTATAATAAAAAAAAAGTTCAGAGGTCTCCCCGAACTCACTTAATAGAATAGCTGTTCCCCGTAGCCGAGTCCTCTATCTTGCCCTTTTCCATTCGATACGGCAGGCAAAAGTCCGGATCCTTCTTGACCACCTCTTCCTTGAACTGCTGCAGACAGTCCAAGAATGCCACCATTGCGGAGTCGAATTTCGTGTCCCAGAAAAACCGAAATCCGCCGCTCCCGTACAGCGGGAGTTCCTTCCCATCGCCCAGCACTTCTATATGCGAATGATTCCCGTACGGTACCAAACGGTAGTTTTTAAACGTTAAGTTCATTTTCCTAGCCAACGCGGACAGCAGCAGACAAGTTTGTCCCCAGGCAGCGTTTATCTCCGACCAGTCAACCGGGGCCGAAGGAAGCCTCCCCAAACGGAAATTGTTGATTGTGCCGAAGTGTCCCGAATGCCAAATGTGAAACGTTACATTGAACACGTTGGTCTTCTTGAGCTTGTCAAGCTGAACTTGAGCGTACGACATTTGACATTCCAGTGATCGAAATTCGTCTTCCGTTGTAATTACATCCCTCCGATGCTTCGTATACTCCCGCCAGTACTTCTCTTCTTCATTGCTGAGTCTCCGTTTCTCCGCCTCCTGCTCCTTAACAGCTAATTTAATAGCGTCTTCTTCCCGTGTCAATTCCTCCAACTCCTGCAGCAATCGTTCCTCATCGCCTTTCAAATCAGACAATTCTTTCTCCAGCAGATCAACGTTCGGAACGTCATCCGTCATCTCTAGCTTCTTAAGGTAGTTGTTATAATCGTTCCACTCATCCTCCGCCATCTTCAGCTGCTTGTCCATCAACTCCAGCAAAGTATCCGTGCACTCATCGCAAAGAGGGTGATCGATTTCGGAATTGTTCGAAAGCGAATCAAACAACTCTGCTTTGACGCGTAAATTTTGGCTAAGTGATTCCCGATCCGGACCATCGGAAAGCAACATAAATCCATTGGTATCGGTTCCGCTGCATTCCGCGAAGCGAAACGGAGGAACAAAGTGATCCATACTGGCAGATTGAGATTCGATGTCTACCTCGATGTGCGAATTGATGGGTACTGGAATGGAAGGGTTTTAAATTTGTTTGGCTGGGGATGGATTCGAGCTTACTTACGTGCCAATTCGGCCAGGGTGTGCTCCCCGAGGGCAGCAAAGGAGTCATCGATGTGAATTGGCTGCAGACAGCGTTGACACGAAAAACTTACGCTAACTTTGGCGTCATTCATGATGCTCGGCGGGATGTTTTGCGCTTTGTTGATTGCTAGCATATACACGATAGTGGCTTAGGATAGGAATTTAATCCTTTGGAATGTACATTGGATGGATTTCTAGGTAAATTCGCACCAAATCTTATGATTTTCAGCTTTTTTGTTATGATAACACAGACAAAATTTTGCAACTTTGTTTTGATTGTTTGACGTTTACCAATACACGCAGAATAAATCAAAACAAACATTAGCTCGACTAGTTTTTGAAAAAGGTATAAGCAAAATTTTAACAAATCATTTGCACTGAAAAAAAAACTATTGCGTTAGTCTTGGATAGAGTACACAGAAATAAATATTGTAGTTAAAATTACCATTTTACCCGCCCAAGAAACCACGAGGCTGTAATAGCATAGACTAACTCTAAGACCAGTAGGTCCCATACAAAAACGATTTTTTTCTTGGCTCAGTCAGTACTAGAACATCGTCCCAAGCTCGGTCCCAAGCTCAATAATGCACCCCTTATAATGAACTCACATGAACACACTCTCAAATACTCTGTCAAAATAACACAGCAAATCAAAACAAAGGCGCAAATATGTATAACAAGGTGCTGGCTTCAAGGCGTAATTCGGACCAAGGGGTTCTACAACAGTGAACCAATTTCAAATCGCTAGTTGCATATTGATTGTTGGTAATAGCATGCATATATATGACATATACATTACGTCTACTGCATCATTGAAGTTAGATTAAAGATGAAAAGGGCAATATATTCGTGTTTACTATTTTGCTATGCTCAGTCATTCCGTTGTCCTTGTGTTCCACACAACTCATTCACACCACAGCAAAGAACACGGCTATTCAAGCCTCAAGAGATTTTGGTTGCTTGACTGAATGTTCTGGTAACCAGCAGTGTGTGAAAAAATTGACTGCCCGAAATGAGTGCGAAAAACAACAGCATTCAATTCTTTGGTCTTTGCTGAACACACGAATTACTAATAAAGAGAAAAAGCAATGAACGAACGAACACAAGCATTCGGTCCCCTCCAAAAAGGTGACCCGCACCGAATGTCTTCATTCACACAGGATGCTACCGACACATTTTTCTATACAGATCTCCGGTTCAATCAGTCAAAACAAAAAGAGGAGAGCATCACAAAACACAATAATCGCAAACATTCTGACTGAATGTGTTCTTGCTATCACCGAATTTTGGCTCTTCTGAAATTCAGTTTTGCACCGAATCGGTGAATGACGAGATGGATGTTGGATAAATTCACGGGATTCTGCTTATTGAATTTGAATTTTTCGCACCCTGGTAACCAGTCATTCATTTTCGCGTTCGAGAGTGATTTTTTCTGCCACAGGATTTCAAGTATTCCCGAACATGGCTGAAGGCAAAGGAATCCAAAAGGCCAAATGGCCGAAATCGCTACAGAGTTTGTGGGGCATTTGTTCGAGAAAAGGCATTTGCAGGATCGATTCGAGAAGTTTTCGTTTTTTCCACTTCATTGATTCTCCAAATGAATGACTGCTCTTTCGTCTTCACGGTAGAACGTTGAAATTGAATGAGTTGTTTGCACTTACGTACATTCACTGCTTTCTGGAACGAATGAATGATCAAAGTAAAGCAACACAAAACAAGTTGGCTAATCTTTCACAAGAGATTCATGAAGGCAAATTTGTGTTTACTTCATGTTCGCTAGGAACAGTGCGTGATGACTAATGTTTTACCTCAGTCAGGGTGCAATATGAGAATTGAATATGATATTTTAGAGCTCTGCTTGACAACTGTTGAATTGGTGCAATCCCGCATTGCCTATGTTAATTTTGGGTTGAATGAGTACAATAATATAATGCTTGTGGTTACTTGGGCGACTATGCCTATCCTAAAAACTACCATGAATTTTCATTAGAATTTACTACGTTTATTGTGCAGCCTTCAACATTTGTGGTATATCTGACCGACCTCATACTGCTATCAACCGCAACATGGTTGATCTAATCGCTGAAATGGTAAAATCAAACGCAGTCAGGTGAGAATTGTTGGTGTTTGCGCCAGGGGGCAAGTCACTCGGACAACATGTGTTAACACCCTCAAAAACACAATCCGACACACCCCCCACCACATGAAAAATAAATTCTTTTCTGGTACCAATTACGCGAATCGATT
>JASCZW010018735.1:0-14929 GCA_034211315.2 Aedes japonicus | reverse complement strand
ACCAAGAAAATGTAATTCTTATATGCATTCGTGTCTTTGTTAAAAGTACGATGTGATCGGTTGGGAAGATGGTGTTTACTATATCTTAATGTGGTGTCTTGAGCAATGAATATCATTATGGTCATATGATTAATTTTTGTATAGACTACTTCTTCTGTTCATCAGTGATTAGCTCTTGAATTTCAGGGAAGCTCTTTTCTGATCTTTGATGAACCTCATTGCTGAAATTCTGCAAGTTTCTCTGATTTGTAATCTGGCAGTCACTACTGATTTTATTGGCAGGCTACATCCAACAAACCTATCACAGGAACATATGGAAAGTTTTTTCCTGAACTTAGTTACTGCCCAAACTTCTGATACGTCACATCCTGCACTGCGGAGAATTTTTTTTCCAAAACTTTCGGAATGTTTTCTACAGAATTTCTTCATTCCACAGGATTTCTTCAATCTTCTTCTGGAAAAAGCTTCCTAAATTTGTTGGAAGTTTCTTCTTGAACTTCTGAAAAGCCCTCTTTAGATCTTCTCAGGGATGTTTTCTCCTGAACTTTGGAGAAGTTTGTTCTTGGATTTCTGAGCGATTCTTGCTTTAGTTACTAGGAAGTACCTCATACTTCTGGATAGTTTCTTTCGGTTTTCCTCAGAAGTATCTACCTGAGCTTCTAGGAATTCCTGATTTTCGAGAGAGCCTCTTCTGAACTTCTGGAATGTTCATGATTCTGAACTTCAGGAATGCTCTAGCAGTATGAAGCTGTTCCAAATATTTTTTTGGGAAACTTCTCTTCTGGAACTCCTCTCCTGATCTTTAGAGAAGTTTTCTGATTTTTTGAGAAATTCCTTTTGGACTTATAGGTAGTGCAATCTCTGGTTTGTTTCTTCCTGATATTCTGGGAATTTTTTTCCTGAGCTTATGCCATCTAAACATCTCAAGTTTAGATAGCATAAGCTCAGGATCTCAATCATCAAGTCCCACTGTAAGCTCCATGTAAAACTTCTCCGAAACTTTAGAGAGTTATTTTCTAGATTTTCTAGAAAAATTCCTAAAATTTATTGGAAGTTTCTATCTGAATCATCTGAAAAGTCCACTTCTGAACTTTAGGGAAGTTTTCTCCTGAACTTCGAAAAGTTTGTTCCTAAATTTCTGAGAAAATCTAGCTCAAACTACTAGGAAGTACCCACTATTCACCTGGTAAATTTCTTTCTGTTCTTTGAAGAGGTTTCTCTCAAGAACTTTGAAAAATCCTCGTTCTGAAATGTTCTCTTCGGACCTTCAGGAAACTTTTTGGGAAGTCTTCCAACCAAATCTTTAGGAAATTTGTACTGAAACTTCATGCTAAGCTCTTTCGCTCAGAACTTCCTGCCGGAAGATTTTTCGTCAATTTCTGGACGATGACCATTCTGAGCTGTGTGGCAGTTGGTTCCTGAATGTCTTGAGACATTATTGGCTATTGTCCTCCCTGGTAAATTCGCTACCTTCAACTTGGGAACAAAATTCCTGTCGGACTTCTGGGAAGTCCATCTTGAATTTTTGGTGAAAAACTCCAAAATCTCTGGAATGTTTCAAACTTTTAAGCAGGCCTTCTCCCTAAAAATTCTTGCTGAAGCTCTAAGATGACCTCTTCGGATTTTCCAGGAAGTTCTCTCCTTAACGTCTTTGAAACATTATCTTGAATCTCGAAGATGTTTGATCCTGATGTTTATGAGATATTCCTGCTTGAACGACTAAAAAGTTTTGTTTCTATACTTGAACAAATCTAAGACTAATTTCATAAACCACTTAACTCGTTGGTAGATTCACTTATCTCAAGTGCAAATGTACTGAAATAATGTGTTTAGAAGTATTTTAGAAAAAATGAATCAAAGTTCTGAATTAATTTCAAAAGTCTCATCAGCATTTATTGTGCGGCAACCGACAGAGAGCTGAGAGCCAATGTTTGGGTCAAAAACGAAAAAATACAATTCACTTTTTGTTATTCCGACCCAGGGCGCAATGGTGGTCCGAATGATCCTTTTGGTCAATTTCCTACCACTTCCTATTTTAGCATTAGTGTTGCAGGCTCCACTCCACAAAAGCCTTTGGCAAAGTCCACATTTAATTTTATCAGTTCAGTGAATTTGAGCATTTCTCGTCAACTTATTCAAACTGAGGTATCTGATTTGTAAATTAAAAGATTCAAACGATTTTTGCACAAAATATCAATATAACCATCTGCTGACATGATCCTACTATAAAGGGCCTGATTATCCATTCCAAACCACAAAAAGCATCCCCAGACCATAATATTACCGCACCGTGTTTCATGGTTGACTGGAGATGCCTATAATACAGTCCTTGATCAATTCTGCGCCACATTTTTTGCCGCCGCTTCTTGTGCAACAACACAAACTTGGATTCGTCTGTCCACACACAACGTTTCTTGAACTCCAGTGGCTTTGTTATGTAGGTTCTAGCGAATTGGAGCCGGATTTCCTAGTAAGTCCGGCTAATGAATGGTCGTGGAGTTGTGGTAGAGCTTTGAGGCGAATGTAAACAACAAAACTTTAAAGCAGTGATATACGGTATTTCAGTGGATTCAACATGGAAAATTATCTGATATCCTCTGAAAAACTTCCCTAAACTTCTCTAATAAAGCTCCACGAGTTTCTCTAAAGAACTTGCATCAACTTATCTGAAGAACTCTCCTGAAATTCTTTCAAGAACAACCCTGAATTTTAACTTCGCTTAATATCCTTTGAAGAAGTTCTCTGAAGAATTTTCCAGAACTTATCTGAAGAATTATATGAAATTAGCTGAAAAACTTCCCTGAATTTCTCTGAAGAACTTCCATTAACTTCTCTGAAGAACTTCCCAGAAATTCTTCTCGTTAACTTCTCTGATATTCCTTTGAAGAAGTTCTCTGAAATTCCCTTAAGAATTTTCCCGTTATTATCTGAAAAATTATCTGAAATTATCTTAAGAACTTTCCTAAAGTTGTCTGAAGAACTTTCCTAAAATTCCAGAACTTAGTCGAAGTTCTCTGTAGAACTACCGTGAAGTTATCTCCAGAACTTCCCTGAACTTCTATACAGAACTTCTTTGAATTTGAAAGCACTCCCCTGAAATTCCTCTGAAGAACTTCCATGACGTTCCTCTGAAGAACTACCCTGTAGCTCTCTGGAAAACTGTCCTGAAATTTCTCTGAAGAAATTCCATTGGAGAACTTCCCTGACATTCCTTTCCTGAAATTATTTGAAAATTTTTCCCAAACATCTCTGAAGAATTATCTGAATTTAGCTGAAAAACTTCCATGAACTGCTAATGAAGTTCGAAGAATTTCTCAAAAAAAAAAACTTCCCTGTAGTTCTCTGTAGAAATGCCCTGAAATTCTTTTGAAGAATTTTTCTGAAATTTCCTGAAGAATTAACTCCCCCTTTCTGAAAAATTATGTTAAATTCTCTGAAGAACTTCCCTGAGGTTCGTTGAAGAACTCCCCAGAAATTAACCAGAGAATTTTACCGAAGTTTTCTGAAGAACTTCCTCAAAGTTTTCTGAACAACTTCCTCAAAGTTCTCTGATGAACATCTGCGAAGTTCTCTGATGAACTTCCCTGAACTTCTCTGAATTTTTCTGAAGAACCTCCCTAACAATTTTTTGAAGAACTTCCATGACGTTCCTCTGAAAAACTTCCCTGTAGTTCTCTGACGAACTGCCCTGAAATTTATCTGTAGAAATTTCATTGGAGAACTTTCCTAAAATTATTTTCCTGAAATTGTCTGAAGAATTTTCTCAAACTTTTCTGAAGAATTATCTGAATTTTGCAGAAGAACTTCCCTCAATTTCTCTAATGAAGTTTAACGAATTTCCATGAATTTCTCTAAAGAACTTCCATTAATTTCTCTGAAGAACTTCCGCAAAATTCTGCAGATCTTCACCGAAGTTTTCTGTAGCACTTTCCCAAAGTTCTCTGAAGAACATTTCCGAAGTTCTCCGAAGAACTTCCCTGAAATTCTTTTGAAGATTTTTTTCTGAAATTCTATGCAGAATTTTCCCGAACTTATCTGAAATATAATGTGAAATTCTCTGAAGAACCTCCCTGAAGTTCTCTGAAGAACTCCTCAGAAATTTGCCTCAGAATTTTAAAGAAGTTTTCGGTAGAACTTCCCTGGAGTTATCTGCAAGACTTAACCTCAGTTCCTTCCCCAAAGTTCTCTGAAGAACATCTCCGAAGTTCTTTGAACAACTTCCCTTAACTTATCTGAATTTCTCTGAAGAAGTTCCCTAACATTTCTTTGAAGAACTTCCATGATGTTCCTCTAAAAAACTTCCCTGTAGTTCTCTGACGGACTGCCCTGAAATTTCTCAGTAAAAATTTTATTGGAGAATTTCCCTGAAATAACTTTCCTGAAATTGTCTGAACAATTTTCTCAAACTTTTTTGAAGAATTTTCTAAATTTTGCTGAAGAACTGCTCTGAACTTCACTGATGAAATTTAACGAATTTCCCTGAATTTCTCTAAAGAACTTTCATTAACTTCTCTGAAGAACTTTCCTGAGATTTTTTTTAGAAACTCAAGGACCTACGTTCAAAGTTCTCGACAGAACTTCATTTGAAGTTCTCATGAACGTACTTGAGCTTCTAAAGAATATCTCCGAGTCTCGAAGAAGTTGATCTGAACTTCTGTAAAGAACGTCCCTGAATTTTTGTGAAGAACTTCTTTGCAGTTTTTCTGAAGAACCTACTGTAGATCTTTGAAGAGCTTTCCTGAAATTCCTTTGAAGAATTTCTCTGAAATTCCCTGAAGAATTTTCCTATTATTATCTGAAAAATAATGTAGAATTCTCTGAAGAACTTCCCTGAAGTTCTCGGAAGAACTCCCCAGAAATCATTAGCTACGGAACTCTACCGAAGTTATCTGCAGAACTTCAACCAAAGTATTTCTGAAGAACTTCCCCACAGTCCTCTGAAGAACATCTTCGAAATTCTCTTAAGGATATCCCTGAACTTCGTGAATTTTGTGAAATTCTCTGAAGAACTTCCTTGACGTTGTCTTAAGAACTCCCCAGAAATTTTCAATAGAACTTAACTGAAGTTTTCTGTAGAACTTCCCAGAAGTTATCTTTAGAACTTCACCGAAGTCCTCTGAAGAACATCTCCGAAGTTTTCTAAAGAACTTCCCTGAATTTCTTTAAAGAACATCTGAATTTCTTTGAAGAACTTCCTTGACATTCCTCTGTCGAACTTCCATTGGAGAACTTCCCTGAAACTACTTTCCTGAAATTGTCTGAAAAAATTTCGCAAAATTCTCTGAAGATTAATATGGATTTAGCTGAAGAACTTCTCCAATGAAGTTCAACGAATTTCTCTAAAATAAATGGATTAACTTTTCTGAAGAACTTCTCTGAATTTCTCTAAAGAACTTCCATTAACTTCTCTGCAGAACTCCACCGAAGTTTTCTGAAGAACCTCCCCAAAGTTCTCTGAAGAACATCTCCGAAATTTCTTTGAAGGAGTTTTCTGAACTTCTGTTAGGAACGTTCCTGACATTTCTCGTGAAGTAGACAGCCTGACATGTTCGCTCATCACCATGAAGCTTCCTGAGAGTCTCTGAAGCAATGTTCTTGAAATTCTATTGAAGAATATTACGAGAAAGTCTCTGAATAATTCCGCTAATCTATCTGGCAGGCTATGGAAATTTAACTAGATGTTTTCTGGAAATTCAGTCTGAAAAAGCATGCCTACAGAGGATCTCTACAGAACCTAACTGAAATTTTCTGCCTAGAACATCTTCGAGCTTATCTGCGGAGTAGGTCGAATTTTTTTACGAACTTCACCAAAGTCCTCTAAGAACAGTCTGCATTGAACTTCTCTGAAGAACTTCCATGAGAACGTTAAATCTCTGTGAAGTACTTCCGGCATTCCTCGAGAACTTCTCATGACGTCCTCTGAAAACTTCCCGTAGGTTCTTTGAGAGCTGCCCTTAAAATTCCTCTGAAGTAATGTGATTGGAGAAGCTTCTCTGAAATGACTTTTCTAAAGATACGTCCGATGAATTTTCCCAAACTTCTCTGAAGAACTATCTGCAGTTTTCTGTAAAACTTTGAAGAACTTCTCCATTTCTCTAAAAATCTTCAATGAATTTCTTAAAAACTTGCTACTCTCGAGAACTTCCAAATTTCTGTAAGAACTTCCATTAACTCCAGAGAACTTCTCCGAGGTTCTCAGATGAACTTCACTTGAGTTCTTGAAGAACATCTCCGCATTTCTCTGTAGAGATCTTCTGAACTTCTGAAGAATGTGCTCAATTTTATGAAGAACTTCCTTGTTGGTCTCTGAAGAACTTCCTGAACCTTTGAAGATTTTCTGAAATTGCCTGAAAACTTTTCAAACTTTTCTGAAAAATTATGTGAAATCCTCTGAAGAACATCCTCAGAAGTTCTCTGAAGAACTTCCCAGAAATTTACAATAGAACTTAACTAAGAGCTTTTCTAGAACTATCCTGAAGTTATCTGCAGAACTTCATCGAAGTTTTCTGAAGAACTTCCCATCTAGAGTCCTCTGAAGAACATCTCCGAAGTTCTCTGAAGAACTTCCATGAATTTCTATTAAGAACCATCTGAATTTCTTTGAAGAATCTTCCGAAACATTCCTCTGTCGAACTTCCATGACGTTCCACTGAAGAACCGCCCTGAATTTTTCTGTGGAAATTCCATTAGAGAACTTCCCGAAACTACTTTCCTGAAATTGTCTGAAGAATTTTCTCAAACTTCTCTGAAGAATAATATGAATTTTGCTGAAGAACTTCTTTAATGAAGTTCAACGAATTTCTCTAAAATAATTGGATTAACTTTTCTGAAGAACTTCCCTGAATTTCTCTAAAGAACTTCCATTAACTTCTCTGAAGAACTTTCCACGAAGTTCTCTGCAGAACTCCACCGAATTTACCTAAGTTCTTTGAAGAAGTATTTCTGAACTGCTGTAAAGACCGTCCCTGTATTTCTGTGAAGAACTTTCCTGTAGTTCCTCTGAAGAACTTCCTTGAAGCTCTATGAAGAACGTTCTTGAAATTCCTTTGAAGAATTTCTCTGAAAGTCTCTGAAGAGTTTTCCTGATATTATCTGAAAAATAATGTGGAATTCTCTGAAGAACTTCCCTGAAGTTCTCGGAAGAACTCCCCAGAAATCCTCTACAGAACTTAACCGAAGTTTTCTGTAGAACTTCCCTGAAGTTGTCTGCAGAACTCAATCGAATTTTTCTGAAGAACTTCCCCAAAGTCCTCTGAAGAACATCTCCGAAGTTTTCTGAAGAACTTCCTTGAACTTCTATAAAGAACATCTGTGAATTTTTGTGAAGAACTTTCCTGACATTCCACTGAAGAACTTCTACGACGTTCCTCTGAAGAATATCCCTGTAATTCGCTGAAGAACTCCTCTGATTTTTTTCTGAAAAAAGTCAATTGAAGAACTTTTCTGAAATTACTTTCCCGAAATTGTCCGACATTTTTTTTCAAACTTCTCTGAAGAATTATCTGATTTTTTTCTGAAGAGCTTCCTTGAGCTTCCTTCTCCAATAAAGTTTGACGAATTTTTCAAAAAAACGTCAATGTATTTCTCTGAAAAACTTGCATTAACTTCTTTTAAGAACTTCCCTAAATTTCTCTAAAGAACTTCCATTAACTTCTCTGAAGAACTTATCCGAAGTTCTCTGCAGAACTTCACCGAAGTTCTCAGATGAACTTCACTTGAGTTTTCTGAAGAACATCTCCGAATTTCTCTGAAGAAGTTTCTCTGGACTTCTGAAAAAACGTGCCTGAATTTCTGTGAAGAACTTCCCTGCAGTTCCTTTGAAGAACTTTCTTGTAGTACTCTAAAGAAATTCCCTGAAATTCCTTTGAAGATTTTTTCTGAAATTGCCTGAAGATTTTTTCAAACTTATCTGAAAAATTATGTGAAATTCTCTGAAGCACTTCCCAGAAATTTGCTACAGAACTTAACCAAAGCTTCCAAAGGGAAGTTCTACAGCCTGAAGTTATCTGAAGAACTTCATTGAAATTTTCTGAATAACTTCCCCAAAGTTCTCTGAATATCATCTCCGAAGTTCTCTCAAGAACTTTCATGAACTTCTATTGACAACTTCTCTGAATTTCTCTGAAAAATTTCCCTGACGTTCCTCTGAAGAACTTCTCTGTAGTTCTCTGAAGAACTGCCATGAAATTTCTCGGTAGAAATTCCATTGAAAAACTTCCCTGAAATTACTTTCCAGGAATTGTCTGAAGAACTGAATAACTTCTCTGAAGAATTATCTGAATTTTTTTGAAGAACTTCCCTGAACTTCTCCAAAAAATTTTGACAAATTTCTCTTAAAAACTTCAACGAATTTCTCTGAAAAACTTGCAATACCGTCTCTTAAGAACTTCCCTAAATTTCTCTAAAGAACTTCCATTATTTTTTCAGAAGAACTTCTTCGAAGTTCTCTGCAGAACTTCACCGAGGTTCTCAGATGAACTTCACTAGAGTTCTCTGAAGAACATATCCAAATTTCTCTGAATATGTTTCTCTGAACTTCTGTAAAGAACGTGCCTGAATTTCTTAGAAAAACCATCTTGTAGGTCTGTGAAGAACTTCCCTGAAATTCCTTTGAAGATTTTTTCTGAAAATACCTGAAGACTTTCCCAAACTAATCTGAAAATTTTTGCGAAATTCTTCTGAAGAACTTCCCAGAAATTCTCTGAAAAACTATCCCAGAAATTCGCTACAAAACTTAACTAGAGCTTTCTATAGAACTACCCTGAAGTTATCTGCAGAACTTCATCGAAGTTTTCTGAAGAACTTTCCCATCTGAGTTCTCTGATGATCATCTCCAAATTTCTCTGAAGAACTTCCATGAACTTCTATTAAGAACTTCTCTGAATTTCTGTGAAAAATTTCCCTGACGTTCCTCTGAAGAACTTCTCTGTAGTTCTCTGAAGAACTGCCCTGAAATTTCTCAGTAGAAAATCCAGCTTCCCTAAAATAACTTTCGCGAAATTGTCTGAAGAACTTTCTCAAACTTCTCTGAAGAATTATCTTAACTTTCCTGATGAACTTCTGAGTCCTCTGAAGAAATTTCACAGATTGCTCTAAAACTTCGAGTTTCTGAAAAACTGCCCTGAAATTCCCATTGGAGATATTCTTCAAAGATTACGATCCTGAAGTTGTCTGAGGAACTTTCCCAAAGTTCTTTTAAGAATTATCTCGAATTTCGCTTGAAGAGCTTCCCTGAACTTCTATAATGAAGTTCAACGAATTTCTCTAGAAAAACTGGATTAAATGCTCCTCTGAAGAACTTTCCTGTAATTTTTCTGAAGAACTTCCATTAACTTTCTCTGAAGACTAGAAATTAGAATGAAGAATTAGTATCTTCCATTTAATTCCAACTGCCAAGCTTGTCTTCGACAGAATTTACGCGTATTTCGTCTAAAGAATTATGCAGACTTCTTCTGATGTCTCGTACTAATAACTTCGACTGTATTATCTAGTAAGACTGACACTGAAGAAGTCCTCTGACATATGTAACTGAGATACGCTAGTATCTGTCGAAGATCTTCAAGCAGATAGGCCTTCAAATGCGAAGATACTATACTGTCTGTCTAGATTTCTAGTTACAGGTATTCACTAAACAGCTCAAACCCTTCTAGGATTCATGATTTACTGAAGAACTATTGCACGAAGTTCTCTGCATGCGCTGTCATCGCATTCACCTGAGTTCTTTGAAGAACATCTCCGAAATTATTCTTATAAAGTTTCGCAATTGAACTACTGGATCATAAAGAAAATCAATCGTGAATTTCTACGAAGAACTTCACTGCAGTTCCTCTGAAGAACTTACTGAAGCTTCTGATCAAAATGTTCTTGAACTTAATCTCTGAAGCAATTTCTCTGAAAGTTCCTTGAATAATTTTCCTGACACACCTCATTCTGAAAATGTAGCGTGTAACATCATGCCTCTATTTTGATTTGAGGTTACTACTTCAGTTGTTAAAATGTCGTCGAATGAAGAACTCACGCATGAAAATTCTACTGCATTGCAGAACTTAACTCTCACGTCAAGTTTTCAAAATTGTAGAACTACGCCTAAAGTTATCTGCAACCAACTTAACCAAAGTATTCTGAAGAACGTTCCTCAACAGTCCTCTGAAAAACATGGCTCCAAAGTTGTGCTGAAGAGCAACGTTCCTGAACTTGACCTGAACCGTTAGCCTGAACTTCTATCTGGCAAGAACACTGAATTTCTGCTGAAACACTTCCCTGATAATCATCTGAAGAACGTTCCACTGGTCCGGATTTAGCATCTTGCCATTACGGAAAAAAGGCCATGGACGTGGTATGCTGCGAACAACGTTCAAGTGGTAAGCCTCTCCAACACGCCAGAGCTCCACCCAATCAAACAATATGGGCCATCGTCAAGCGGAAGCATAAGGAAGACTCAAAAAGCTGTTGTCGAGCGAGAAACAGATCAAGGCAAACTGGCGTTCTGCGGCGAATAAAACGGACAAGGAGACTGTACAAAGTCTCATGGCAGGTAGTAATCGAGACACGGCAATTCACATGCGGTAAAAAGGTGAAGCTTAGCTGAATATTTCTCCAGTATTCTGTAGTAACTGAACTTGAAAAAGAAAAAGAATTTAACTTATTGATAAGAATTTTGATCGACTCACACACAATACTGTTTGACCAAATTTTGATCGGAACACCCTTTATTACTTCATAGCTTATACTTATGGAAAACCGTGTCTCGAATCTCATGGAACTATGTGCTGCTAACTTCATGGTTATTCGCTGCCGCCGCGAAAACAAACACCCCAGTCTGAAGACCCTTTATAGCGACTGTCGCATAATCGCAGTAACCCGTCTTTTTTATTTGACACAAGTTATTTTCAAACGCAGTCCAACGTGGTGAAAATCCAAAATAAAGTTTCAATGAATGAACAAAATCAAGATCCCGAACAAGTTCCTGAGCAACCAACGCTGCCAACTTCCAGCACTGCAGACACATTCGATCCACAACTACTTCATCGATACCTTTCACAAGATGACATTGAGGAACTGTATGAGCTCTTTTCCTCCAGACGAGAGGAGCTGCTTCCCCATGAGCTGCGCGAAGAATTGTTCCGTCTCACCGGAGTGCAGCTCGACGATGAACAATTTGAAAGGCTATTCATGAGAATGAACACCAATCTGGACGAATACTGCCAATGGGATGAATTTCTAAGCTACCTGATTCTTGGGTTACAAAATGATGACCCGATGTCCGCGACGGTGGTGCAAGAATCGTTGGATTTACCCATATCATGTGACCCAGACCAGAAACTTCCTGGACAAACCTACTCGGTGACGAAAATACAATACAGTCCACTGTTTTCCTATGTAGGGTTAGGAAAGTTTATGCGTCAAATCATTTCACAGCTATCTACCTTCAACCGTAGGATGAACCTGTCAACTGGGACAAAGGCTACTGGACCACTTCAAGCCGCGAAGGTGAGATCCATTTCTGGAGTCGTGATTGGAAGCAAACGAAAGTTGGAAACGCATGCAGCGGTATGTTCCATTCATTATTGTCCACCTTCATTTTTTTTTCAACCGAGTAAATTTTCACAGTCAATCTCAAGCGAACCATAACAAGAATCCTCGACACGGCGGTCCTTCCCGACCAGCACTACTTCTGTGTCGCATGTTTGGAGTGCGAACTTCGCTTCTACGACATAACTGCTACCGGTTTCACCCTGAGAATGATTGTCAATCGGATTCCCAACGCAATCAACAAGTTGCACTATCACTTCTCTCCCACAACTCGAAGCCTAATGGTTCTTGGTGACTACGTGGGATTCATCCGGGTGTTGCAGTTCAAGACCAAATTCGATCCTGCCACGGATGTTATAACCATTTCCTTCCAGGAACTGTTGGAAGGCTCTTGTCGACAAATGACCTGTGTAGACTATGGTCGACTCCTTCCGGACATCGTTCGGCAAGTGGAGTTCGTAGAGTCGACCAACAGCATCATGGCGTGTTCGGAAAATGATCCCTTGGACCAGAGCACGTTGCAAACATCATTGGTGATACAAGATGTGGAAAGTCTTGACACAAAGACAGAGATCGTAGCTCCAAAGGGTGTGTTGTGCTTTGCTTTCGATGATAATAAAGGCTTCCTGGCGACCGGTGGACCGGATGGTAAGCTAAGATTTTGGGATTGTCAGCACCCCGGTGAACCAACGGCTACTTTAGCTGGACACAATGCCAGAATAGTTTTCGTATTCCTTCAGGATGGATCGGAAAAGCTGTACAGTATGGATCAAAGAAAGACGGTGAACATTTGGGACGTTCGGAATAAATGTCTGATTCAGAAGTACGGTGAATTCTCGGCTGAACTGCACAGAACTCTTCAGGCTTGTGCTCACTACAACGATCGGGATCGTGAACTGCTCGTGGGTGCTAATAGAGTATTGGCTGTGAGGTGTTGTCCGAAGGTTAAGGTTGAGGTAACCGATGGAAAAAGTCATACTCTACCGATTTCGGTCCTTCTGTACAACCCACTATTCAAGATGGTTGTGAGCTGCGGCTTGGATAGTTTTATAATAGTTTGGGACTATACGAACAATCGAAGGTTAACGGTTATTGCCGATGCTCACACCGAAGAAATCCATGGGATAGTGGAGAAGGTCCAGATTACAGCTGCCTGTTTCGATCCAAGGCTTCAACTGTTGATTACTGGGGATCGAATTGGGATTCTTAAGATTTGGCATTTTAACAGCGGGACTCTGATGAGTTCCATGAGTATCGAAAGAAATTGTGAAGTGACAGCAATATTCTGGGAACCTAGAGGTATTTTAGCCATGGGATGGAACCATGTGATTGTTGAATTTCAAGTAGGATCATCCGAAATGGAGTTCCTTCGGGGGAATCAATGGAAGAAACTTCACGTTGGTGATATTATATGTGCAGCGATAAATCACACAAAACCGAAAACGATTGCCACCTGCAGCTATTCGGGGGAGCTGATCTTTTGGAGAATTGACACTGGAGAACCATATCGAAGGTATGATGCAGCCAGACCGAGACAGAAGATTCCTATTGAAATGGATAGGAAGCCAGTGGCAACGCGTAGACGAACAAGGATGTCGATTTTCCAGCCTCAACGGCGTTTGACCAGAATTGTGCTTCCCACTACTGCGGAACTTCTTCGAAAGTTGACCATTTATAAGCTGCTGTTCCTGGAATCACGACCAAGACATCCCGAATACGGCACGCTCATCGCATCGCTAGACACAGGGATGATACAGGTTTATTCACACGATTTGTACGGAGGATACATGGGATCTTTCCGTGCAGTGCACAAAGCTGGAGACCGAGTAATAGCCATGACGACTGATCCGGAGAATCGATTCCTGTTCACCGGGTCCCGCTTGGGTTACGTGAAAGTGTGGCTGATTGAGGACTATTGGTAGGTGAGGAGTTCTGATGGATAAAGAAACGTATTGATTCGTACTTTTCAGCGTTCCAGAAGCTCGTCGACCCAAAGTGAACCGTCCTGCAATGCGGTTGAAGTTTCCGTTTCTAATGGATGATATAATTCCTGGTCGAGCTAAGCGCTCCGTGGCCGATCAACCGATGCCTTGGCTATTGAATTCCTACCAAGCACATCGAGCTTGTGTGACTGACCTGGTTTATCTGGCGCATTCGGAGCTATTGATTACGTGAGTGTTTTTTGGCGTATCGTTTACGTCTCTTTTTTCCATTTTTGTATAGGGGCGCAGTTCAAAAATTTATGAAATCGAAGGCGTTACGCTGGATTGGAGATTTTAAACGATAATATTTCCTTTTGGGTTGACGGGGATTTAATGATAAGTATTTCATTCGAAAAGTATAACATCTAAGCTGAATTTCTATTACCTACTGAATTTATTACATTTGTTTAAACTAAGTTAAAAGTACTTAAAAGATGTCTATGCGCACGAACCTATTTGTCAAAAACGGCATCGTATTTGCGCCACACTTACACTGGTTTACACTGTCACAGTTACCGTGAGACCTTTGAACCTCCAAGAATTTAAATCCTACCTATAAACTACCAAATGATTGACGGTTTTGCTACTAGATATAAAGACCGAAACACTAAAGAGGTCTTGGATAACTTTTTTTGTTCAATAAATGTTCAAACTTTGAGTTCCCTCCCTTCGAATATCTGATTTGGTGCGATGAGTGATCCTCCGATTTTAAGGCTGTACGCCTTCATGTCCCCTTCTGACTGAATTCCATCTAGAGCCTCCAGCCATTCCCCCGGCACTATCTGTTGACATTCCTTCTTGGGGGTGACATATTCGTTTGCTTTTCTCAGCTTTGCTCTGCTACTTCGGGGTCACTTCTATCTACCGTTGATCTCTTATCGCCATCTTTGCTTCGCTTCTACCCATCCTCTCGGTGCTGGAGGGGTTTCACAAGTTCCGACGTGGGAAACGTCCACGTTGGATATATTGCAGGGGAGCATAGTCTGCGTATCTGAGTTGTAGAGGTTGTCCGACAGTTCCGGTTGGGGATAACGTCCGCACTGTCGGGGTTCCACATACTCGAAATACTTCTTCATCCTTCTCAAATTGCTTGACCAATCGAGTGCGGGAGTCGGTCTGACGATTCCGGTTGGGCAATGGTTCATTGGTGCCCTGACGACCTGACTTCAAGCACGTCTGACACTACTCTGCCTCTCTCTTCTCCACTTTTGCTTCAGCACGGTTAGAATACTTGTGACTATTCTGTTGACAGTGTTCCACATGCTTTCATCCTGACACATTTTCTCAACTATGCTGTCCACGCTCACATCAGGTATCTCCCTTGAAACAGTCGCAAATCGAGGGCATTCGAAAACCACATGCTCTGGTGTTTCCTCCAAGGCTCTAACTTCATGCAGAATGGTGACGCAACATGA
>JASCZW010018734.1:0-14923 GCA_034211315.2 Aedes japonicus | reverse complement strand
TATTTCTGCATAACTCGAGAGTTGATCAAGCAAAGAAACCAAGGCCTTAGGTCCTAAGCAATATTGGTCCTACGGCTAAGTTAAAAAATGTTCAAGTATTTTCAACACGTAGTAAAGTGTAATTAATGATGAAATACGTCAAAAAAAATCAGCAAATCGTTTAATAGACAAACTATTTCGAAAGAGAAAGTCGAGAATCTCTAAGTGTTACTCAATGACAAAAGGTATGTCTGTCTGTCTGCCTGTTTTTAAGGCCGAGAAAAGTTCTTAAGATAGTTAGAGGCCCTTTCCTTTTGTGAATGAGGGGGGAGTCTCCGTGAAACATATATTTCTGCATAACACGAGGGCTAATCAAGCAAAGGAAACCAAATTTAGCAAGTAAGAGTTTTTGCAAGCAAGAAATGTTTCTATGGTGATTTGAGATCCTCCCCTCCCTGGAAGGGAAGGTTGTTATATAATTGAAACAGAAGTTTCTGCAAACACAAGAACTAATCAAGCAAAAGGAACCATATTTTGCATGTGGGGTTTTCTGGAGGCAAGAAATGTTTCAACGGTGGTTCGACCCCTCTCCTGCTCTGGTAGGGAGAGGCTCCTATTCAAATTGCCTTACTCTAACGTTTTCCTTACTATAAGAAACTATCCCTGCACTGTAAGATCATAACCAAGCAAGCCAAATAATCAACACCGTTGTAAGTGTAAGTAGTGACCGATTGCTTTGAGCCAAAAACTTAATCCATTTCAAAACTATCCAGACGTTGATTTATCTCTACGATCCACTGTGCTATAAATCCGAAGTTTGATCTAGGATACAGAAAGAGTTTTGTCACAATAGGCAGCAAAGTGTCCAGCATTTAACGGACACTTGTCGTTTGTTTGACAAAAAGTCTACAGACAAACGATCTAATGGCAAAAGGTCGAAAGAACAACAAACCAATGGTATAAAAGGTTGAATAAAGGGTGTTTCGATCGAAATTTGGGTGACTTACACTTGACGCATTCCTTTCATCGTGCATTAAGAACTTTTTGTACACCCCTCATTTTGAAGATGTGGTGCGTGTGTATTTTGATTTTGAGATTAGCACTTCAGTTATCAAAATGTCGTTGAAGGAAGAGAAGCAACGCATCAAAATTTTGCACGTTCATGGCCAAAATCCAAACTACTCTCACGACAAGTTGGCGAAATTGTTGAATGTGGCTAAATCAACTGTTGCCAACGTATTAAAAGTGTTCGGTGAAAGTTTGTCGACAGCCAGGAAAGCTGGATCGGGGGAATCGAAAGCCGGAGGCCACAGCGACAACAAAAGAGTTGCCCGCTGTTTCAAGCGGAACCTCAACCTCTCCGTCAGAGATGTCGCAAAGAAGCTGCAAGTGGCGCCTTCAACCGTGCATAGAGCTTAAAAACGGGCTGGATTGTTGACTTACACAAAGCGAAAGTTGCACACGACGATGCTGACGAAGCTAGATTGCGTGGTACAGGACGTTGAATCTTACGTTATGGCAGACTTTAAATAGCTTCCTGGACAGAAATTTGCAGATATTTTCAAGCACATCAAACTGTCAAAGTTCGCGAACAAATATCTGGTGTGGCCATCTGTACATTGCGATCGGAACCATCAAACAGGAAATTTATCTGGGTGAGTGCCTACAAAAGCGTCTAGTGCCTTTCCTGCAGCGACATGATTGTTCCGTTCTATTTTGGCAGTATTTGGCATCTTGCCATTACGGAAAATAGGCCATGCAGTGGTATGCTGCCAACTACGTTCAAGTGTTGTCCAAGGACAAGAACCTTCCCAACACGTCAGAGCTACGCCCAATCGAACAGTATGGGCCAACCTCAAGCGGAACCTTAAGAAGACTCAAAAAGCTGTTGTAAGCGAGATACAGCTCAAGGCACACTGTACCGGGACGAATGACCCCTAGGGTTAAAGTCCCATAAAAATAATAAAGAAGAAGAAGAAGAAGCACACTGGCGTTCTGCGGCGAATAAAGTAGACAAGGAGACTGTACAAAATCTTATGGCAGGTGTTTAACGAAAGACCTGGCAATTTGCATTTGATAAAAATGAAGCTTAGCTGAATGTTTCTCCTGTATTCTGTATTAACTGAACTTGAAAAAGAAAAAGAATTCGACTTATTAATAAAAACTTTGATCCACTCAAACACATTATTGTTTGACCAAATTTTGATCGGAACACCTTTTAGCCAAAGGTCGAATGAAAAGAAGACGGATAAAGATCGAATGGACAAAATGTTGAATGAAAAAAAAAACGTCAAATGAAAAAAGGTCAAATAACTTGAAAACGATTGTATGAAAACATGGTCGAGAGATTAAATGTCAAGTGACAAAAATTCGAATGATTGAAGGTCGATAGAACTAGAAGATCTAAGGTATTAAAGGTTGAAAACATTCAACGTCGAATGAACAAAAGTTCAAATAATTCTAATGGATGAATGAGAGAAAACATATTTGAATCATCGCTTTACTTGAACTCATATGTCGAATTGATGCAACTGACATAATGAGTGAGTAGCAAAATTTACTAAAAGTACTAATTCACTTCAAATTAACTGCAAATCGATTGTATTTCACTGCGTTCGATTTCAGTGAGACTCTCCTTGTGGTATGAAAAATATTTGGAAAAATATGCTCAATCGTATTCATTGACACTCCTTGTGCTTATAAATTCATGTGTGAATAATGCTACCAAATCTCAGTTTCATGCATATTCACGCATTTATCTTCACAACGCCAAAAACTCATGGCTGTCATGACTCCAAGGGTACGTTTTGGCATGCTGGGTTACGTTAGTTTTCTTTCCACAGATGTGTTTCTATTGATAAAGGAAAAATGGGTTGTCAGTCTAACTGTCAGATTTAATGTAGCAATAACTTAACTAGGCGACACTTCTGTGCAAGATGTTTTTAACGTAATTAGATTTGAAATTTTACACTAGAAATTATAGTTGTTTTGTTCGAGCAGGAATTTCTATCTGCGGTTTGACTTACTGGAGCAGGCTCTAGGAAGTTTGAGACAATCGAGGAACTGGAGGTTATCGGTCATCAACCAAGTTTTGTGTCTTTGGGATTTTCCGAACACTGCATAAGTTTAATTTTTTTTTTTCAATTATTTATTTTCCGTCGGCCTATTTCCCAACATGGTGACAATGACAAATTATTAGTCTTCCATGCTATAGTTCTCCTTGTGTACGCTTCCCTTATCACAGTTCCTCCATTGATTATGATCTTTCCATGAAACAAGCTATTCAAGGAGTTCCAGATCAACTTCGGCCTATTATAATTCCCCATATTTTTATTGAAAAGTACCGACATGTCAATTGCAATAGTAGATTTTTCACTAATGGATCGCGCATTGATGGATCCACTGGTTTCGGTGTTCTTAATGAATACTTATCTGCCTTCCGGAAACTTCAGGAATCTTGTTCCGTATATGTTGCTGAGCTGGCAGCAATCAATTTCGCTTTGGGGATAATTTCCGGCATGCCCATAGACCATTATTTCATCTTCTCAGATAGTCTTAGTTCTATTGAGGCCCTGCAGTTGATGAAAACAGTGAGGCACTCATTTTACTTCCTTGCACAAATAAGGGAGCAGATGTGTGCGTTGGTCGAAAGATCATTTAAGATTACCTTTGTATGGGTCCCTCACATAGCTCAATTCCAGGCAATGAGATGGCGGACTCTCTAGCAAAGGTGGACGCACAAGAAGGCGAGATTTTTGAAAGAAGAATTTCACATGATGATTCACATGATGACGTCGACTGGGATTGAACCCAGACCCACTGGGGTGCCAGTAGCAGTCACGCTTACCACTGCACCACCGACGCCGGCATAAGATTTAATCTATCTATTTTTATTTCACACTTGCAATCTTGACCGGGTAGCGATTTGCCGACAAATGAGCTAGACATTAATTGAATCAACATGAAAACATGAGCCAAATTTACAGTTGTGGTGGCCCGGGAGCCATCAACTTGTGGGTTAATGTTTTGGCCTTAGCACAACTATGTCCATGCAATACGAAAGAATAAGTGAAATGCATTTTATGGCAGCCCCTAAAATGTTGGAGCCTAAAGCCGTGCCCCCTCCAACCGGTAGCTGCCATATGCTGGTTTAAACTGACCATGTCCAATGCATTCATTGTCAAACATACAAATCGACAAATATTTTTCATAAGGACTCAAGTGATAAACGTAATCAATGACTCTTTCCGTAAATATCTCGTGACACGAAGTGTTCTCATGTAAGTCACCAGTTCCACCACTCTTCCTCTTCAAAATGATGTGGTGGATTACACAGATAAAAAGAAACACTGAATTTTCTGCGTTATCTAATGCACATAAAGGGAATGCTAGATTTGACAGAAAATAATATTTCATGTAAAAACAAGCCAGATAACGCCTAAATCGAGCCTGTTGAATGAAAGATTGCAAACAATATCGTTGTTTACGCTCATTTGGCTTGGAATTACACGAGGGGAAATTTTATGCGCTTGTTAAAATTAATTATTTTTTTCTGTGTAATGACTTCAGTTTTCAATATCGATAAATTTGCTGAAAAATCCATGGCTTACGCTTTTCAGTGCAACCCTAATGAAAACTCTATGTTGAATTTACCACTCTCAAATGAATGCCTTAAACAATTAAACATACAATATTTTTGATAATATGCAGTAGTTGTTTAAACACAAGACAATTTGAACCATTTGCTACCCGGTTTTGAGGTCCCTGAAAGGGAAAGCCAAATTTTCAATCTCCTTAGATTATAAATTTGTATGGGATCAAAAGTAGGTCATTTTTAAGTACAAAATTGATCTACTGATACCAATAGCTCTGTATTCAGGTTTTGATGTAAAAAATCTGTATGTTTTTCGGATGAAATGGTTTAAGAATTAAGTCATTTTGTTCAGTAAAACGAGAGTTAAAACCTATCATTTTAGCAAACGCTCTCATTCTTCAAAATTTTAACATGATACCCGGTATAGAAAAGAGAAACGTAGTCCAACGTTGAAAATGCCACCTTCGTTTTGCCGACAATTTCAACCAGTCTAAAGATTGTGTTTGATAAATGATAAAAAAACAACAATCCAATTAGTTGTCCATTTATGCTTAAAAGTTGTTAGTATCCATGCTCACAATTCGATTCCATACATTAAACGTTAGTAATTAGCCAGCAATCATCATAATATAGTAACAACTTAGTCAAAAACCTCGACAATGAAGATGTTTCACCGCCCGTTTAAAAATGTACAGAAATGTCACGACATGTTGATCGAATGCCAGTATGATTTTATGTTTTTCACGTATGATCATAATGAGAAAAGTGAAATGCCATTCCTTCGGACGCAACTTACCAGTTCGAATTCCTCCAGCGTCATGCAGCAATCAGCTCGATTAGTTTAAGATGTGGTTTTCGCTGTCTGGTGATTTTGGTTTCTCAAATTACCTCAAACTGAAACGTGCTGGCGATAAATGTATTTTGCTGACCACGTTATTAATATTAACATAATGGCTTCAGTTGGTCCGTTGCGCAATTACAGTGATTTTGATCAATCACAAAGTAGCATGCAACCATTGATTTATGCAGCCAGTAGCTAAACCAGCCAATGGTGCAACTGTTCTCGCATTTATGTGCGATATTAAATCGAAAATCTCCTGTCATAAACAACGCCACCAGCGAATCGTCAGCTAAAGGATACGTGTTGTAACCAAGCGACAGTCAACCGTTATTCTAATCGTTTGTCACACCACGGTGAGAAAGATGTTGTACGTAAAAGTTGTAAAGACTATTGTTTATTTCTTCATTCCTTAACGACCACCATTTTACAGTGCCATTATTCTCTTTTTCATCGCTCCTCTAGTCAGTTGCTATGGGCGGCAGTTTCAGTCGGAAATAGTCTGGAGGCGCTCGGCGCGGCACGGCGTCTTGTATATTTTTATGACTTCGCGATTTTAATTTTACGCTGAAAGCCTAGCGGTTGACTTCAGCGGAATCACTTGTGTTAGTTTTGAGTTTTGGGAAGTCAGAATCAATTCAATCATATTTCTCTTAAGTTTCACTCTCTGTGTACCGCCTTCGCCCCACGAAACCTCTATGCGCGTGGCACGGATGAAACGCGGTTCATTTTCCCCGACACAGAGTGGGACGAGTAGCACGTATGTGTTATTACCAAGGTTTCCTTCCAAGAACGCTTTCCAGGGTTCAATCAGCCACCCACTTAAATCACTCCCTTCAAACCTTCGCAATCTACAACCGACGAAGCCCAGTTGTAAAAGTCACATTCCTGCCCACCAAATGAAGAAAACCTATTTTCCATCCAACGACGCCGACGACGACGACGAACGGAACAGATGAAGTGAAACGTGCGAGGTGTGACCTGCATAACAGCCATGTAGCTATTCGAGATCAGGGTCCGGGTCATGGATGAATGGCTGAAGCTTTGTTAAGCTGGTGGCACTCGCTCACACTTCCCCTCGCACGTCTTCTTCATCCGTGTCCGTTTCTTCGACCGCCAGGAGCTCACAAACCAGCTCTATTGTTTGGTATTCTAACCGCAAGGATACAATTTCGTATTTGCACCTCATTGTTCGCAGTTGATTATTGTACCACACACCAAACGATTCAACGACCGATCTGCCGGCGAAGATTTACTCCGGGAACAATAGGTGTGCTCCGAATGGGATCCGAAACGACGACGACGCCGACGACGATGGTGGGGTGGAATAGTTTTTCGGATTCTAATTTCATTCCGTTTCATTGTTTCCGAAACACATCGAACACGGGATGGGGGTTGGGGGTGGAGGGTCGTCTTTCTGCATGTGTGTACATTTGGAGCCCATATTGCGAACGAGCCGAATCGAGCGAACAAAATAAGCAAACGGAGAATTTATTTGCTCAGGAAATTAAGAAGAATTAATGGGGTACTTGGAACCAGAAGTGGATCGTTTTCAGATGTGCAGTTTTGAAAGTGGGTTAGTTCCGGTCGGTTACCGATTCCGAAAGAATGGGCGCAATCTTGAGTGTTTCACTTCAATTTGCGAGTCCTGAGCGGAGATTAAGATGAACCATTTGCAATCACCTCGGGCGAGTTTTACATCGGGGCGTAATTGAACTGTTTTCCGTTTCAAGACGATTGATATGGGTGAATCGAGGCGACGATTTCATTTCTATTGAATTTTACTGTCTATATTTGAGATCAAAAAGGTGGGATTTGTTGTTCCGAAATGTGCGGTGTATAATTTCAATCGAGTAAGGAAGATCTCTAGATTCAATTTTTCACAACTTTTATCTTTAATACACAGAAAAAAAATCCGTGCCCAGATACCTGAACTGCAGCCATGCATTCTATAACAAGCAAAAATAAACCGTGAACTGAATCACGTAATCATGAACTAAATAACGTTTAAAGGAAAAAATCCCGAAAACTTGAACTAGTTCACGGTCCGTTTTCATTTCCGGGAACTCTTTTTTTCTGTGTAGAATAAAGCTGCCGATTGTCACTTAACCCCTTCAGGCTCAAGGGGCCATAGATGACCCCAAAAATGAAATTGGCTGTATAAAACCACAAATTAAATAAAACACACTGTGTACACTGTCCTCGGCAAATTTGCTCTACATAATTTCTTCTATCTGGGAAAAATTAACAAAAACATATGAGTGTAAGGCTGAATTGACGACCTAGAACATCCTGAATATGAAGAAGTACAGAAAGAAAAAACGAAAGCTTTATTAAAAGTGCAAAGCATTGTTTTAGAATATGCTACAACTGCATACGTCTTATTACGTTCTCGTTGATAAACGTTAAACATGTTTGTATTTTTCTGGGATGGTCTAGGTCATCCAAACTGTCCTTGAGTTACGAATTAAAGATCGAAATGAGTAACCATAGCTTTTTGAGCTTTACAAAGTTGCGCTACGTATTCAACCATATTCAGTGAATATTTTCGAGCCTAAAAAACATGAGATAAACTGGGATGATTTAGGTCATTCAAACTGTCTTTGAGTTTAGAACATGAGATCTATAGTTGAAACAGTAGGTTTTTGGAGTATGCTAAGTGACAATATGTATTTAACAATATTCATTGAATAGTGAGGAAGATCAACAGACATACCGACATATTGTCGAAATGCAACAATCTTTGGATAGGTCATACAAACTGTCCTTAAGTTCAAAACATAAGATCTTCAGTTGTAACAGTAGTTTTTTAGACTATATAAGGTGACGATATGTATTTAAACATAATAAATGCATTTTCTGGATGGCCAATAGTCATTTTTTACAACTTTTTTGACCCTCTAGGTAATCCAAACAGTCCTGGAGTTTAGAACTTGAAACCTACGGAAGTAATAGTAGCTTTTTGGATTATACAAAGATACGTCACTTGTTCAAGTATATTCAGTGGATATTTTCGAAAGTAAAAATACATAAAAAGATAATTTTAGGATAGTTAAGGTCATCCAAACTGTTCTGGCTTTCAGAATGTAAGATTTACAGTTGAAACAGTAAGTTTTAGCCAATACAAAGTTACAATAAATATTCAAACATATTCAATTTATATTCTTCAATCTTCTTCCTAAGATCAGAAAATAAGACCTACAGTTGAAATCAAATGTTTCTGGGCTATGCAAAGCTACGGTGTATTGAAACATATTCATTGAACACCTTGGAAGAAAAACATACATTATGAGCTAATCTTCGGATGTTCTAGGTTAATCAAACTAAACTTTAAATTTCTGAACTAAACAAAGTAACAATATTTGACTAAATTAAGTGACCTTCCAATCAACAGATGTAATGAGATATCTTGGGATGTTCTAGGTCACCAAAACTGCCCTTGAATTCAGAAATAACGATCTACAGTCGTAATAGTAGCTTTATTACCTATGAAAGGGAATCTTCTGAAGGATCACCAGTCATTATCAGATTATCTTCAAGTTTAAGTTCATAAAAACTAACCCTGAGTTAAGGACTTAAGAAATACAGTAGTTACGGTAGCTATACAAACCTTAGGTCTGAAAGAATTATTGCAAACTGAGTTCTTCCATGATATCACCTCCAGGTGTTGTACGTACACTTAGCAAAGGACGCGTTTACGCACACCGCCTCCACTTTGTACTCTTATTCGCACTCTTATACGATTCTGTGCTTGTTGGGCCACTCAGTGGGTGTTAGATTGATTACGCACAAACACATAAAACATAACATAATTTATATAAGATGGGAGTATTAGACTTCATCTGAATTTTCGAATTTATGGATTGAATAAGAGTTTTACTCTTTCGAGCAAGTTAACTGTTAGCAATCCCATGTGCAGAGACCGGCACAAAAAAAATCCGCTCTCAATAAATTTAAATATTCAAATAAAACTTGCTACTTTTCAAGAAAGTCCGTTGATTATTTTCCATCTATCTATATAAAAATGAATTTCTGTCTGCCTGTCCTTATAGACTCGAAAACTACTGAACCGATCAGCGTGAAACTTTGTATGAATGAATTTTTGTTGCCAGAAGACGTTGTTATAATAGTTAGAGACCCCTCCCTTTTCTAGAAGGGGATGGAGGCTCCCATACAAATAAAAACAAATTTCTGCATAACTCGAGAACTAATCAAGCAAATGGAACCAAATTTAGCATGTGAGAGTTTTTGAAAGCAAGAAATGTTTTTATTTTGGTTGGAGACCCCTCCTTAAAAAGGCTCTTATACGAATGAAACAGAAGTTTCTGCATAACTCAAGAACTAATCAAGCAAATGGAACCAAATTTATCAAGGCAAGTAATATTCGTACGGTGATTCTTTAGGGTTCGAGACCCCTCTCCTCTTTCAAATTTTGATGCAAGAGTATTTTCATAATTTTTTTAGCGAACTTATCCGCAAAAATAAACTTGAATCTGCTAAGAACCTTGTCGCAAGCAGGAGGCTTGTAGAACTTGAGCCCCGGGATTTGTTTGAAATCAGCTTTATCATATGTTTCATCATCGATCAAGAGACATCTGTCGAGTTTCGTCAGCACTTGGTCGTACAACTTACGGGCCCGAGTTCTGGCCACGGTTTGTTCTTTAAGGCTTCGGTTGGGTTGTTTACTTGCTCGGTATCATTCATTAACTTCTTGGAGACGGATTCGCCGCACAAGATAACGGCCGGCATTTAGTTTTTTTCGCCAAATCATAATCCGAAATGTTGGGATTTTCCGAATGACCTTCACCCACAGTTGACGATCAATGGATCAACTCTGACGCTTGGTTTGCGCACTTTGCGGGCAGTTGTTAAAGTTTCCTTGTACTTTTGATCACTCGCGTCACAGTACTTCTTTGAATATTCCAGCAGCTTTGCCAGCTCCTGAGTTGACGCAGATAGATTTTACAGGTAACTGTGAAACATTGTTTTCCTTTTCTCTTCCTGCATGATGAATATCTTGGAACCACGTTAGTTTTAAACGGTGAAGACCGAGCGGAACTGTTTACACACCTCAAAATGCTGTGAAAAACTTGCATATCCGACCACTTGGAGCGCCGCTATCTCTAAAAGGAAGTGCCCTATTTCAGAATGATCTAGCCTATGTTGCTCGTTTTCAACTTTGTGTTCTAATTGCGCTTATTGATTGTGTTATTGATTTAGAGCCTTTGATGGTGACATTGTATATTGTGTGGTATATTGATACTCTACACAGAAAAAAAAATTAATTTTAACAAGCGCGTAAAATTAGCACTCGTTCAATTACGAGCCAAAGGAGGCGTAAACAATGAAATCGTTTGCAATCTGTCATGCGCCATACCAAATTGATTGCAATCTTTCATACAACAGGCTAGATTCAGGCGTTATCAGGCTTAAATTTACATAAAATATCCCATTATTTTCTGCCAAGTCTAGCATTCCCTTTATGTGCATAAGATAACGCAGAAAATTCAATGTTTCTTTTTATCTGTGCATGTCCAGGAAAGCCTAGAAAATTTCCTATCCTAAACATTCCCTAGCTGCCGTTTCCGGCTTGAAATAGACCTACGCGCAATCGCTCGAAACTGTGCTGCCGGGAGAGGATGAGCTCGACGAAGCCCGTTTCGAAGACTGTTGGAACACCGTGAAAACAGCTATCAACAGCGTAGTGAAGAACGTCTTAGGTTACGAGGAACAAGCCCGACAGAACAAGTGGTTCGATGAGGAGTCTCAGCAGGTGTTGAAATAAAATGCGTCATACTACCCGTCAGCGTGTGGAAAGGTACAGACAGAAGCTGAAATTTTAGGAGCATTCTGACACACGATTGTTAGGTGACCTACAGGTTGAAGCAGCAGTTATATGGATATCTGAATGGAGTACAGGAAAAGGATCAGGACAGCGAAGGAAGTGCCGTCGGCGATGCAGCCAGTAACGGAGACTCGATTGAGCTGAAGAATAACAAATCGGTTAGAAGGGATAGTATCGAAGCAGAACTTAACAAGATGCACCCGGACAAGTTGGTAAATTGTCAGCATCGACATGCATGATAATCAGGGCTTGGAATACCGAAGCTGCCGAAGGAGTGGAACGATGGGGTTATCTGCCCTACCTACAAGAAGGGCGGCCAACTGGACTGTAAAAATTATCGCGAGATCACCGTCCTTAATGCTGCATATAAAGTGCTATTCAAAATCATCAACGACCGCCGCCACTTGCAAACAGATTCGTGGGAAGTTATCTGACCGGCTTCATCGAAGCGACGGTCTTCAACGGACCGAATGTTCACTTTGCCGTAGATCCTCTAAAGGTATCGTGGATATAGAGTCCCTACGCATAATCTATTCGTCAATTTCAATGCCGCATATGATACAGTCAACCGAAAAGAGCTATGGAAGATAATGAAACGAGGACGGCTTTCTACACTTTTTTGATTGTTATTTTTGTATTCTCCCAGCGCGGAAGTAACGATCTAACGATGAAGTTTTTTCAGAAGCAGATAATTTATCATCTCCATGCAAAGCGCTAGAGGCGGACAGTGATTTTATTGCCAGATCCGTGAAGGATAGACATGAAGAGAAAGTGTATTGATAGATCCGGTGAGGAACGGCAGCAGCAGGCTTTGAAATTTGAATAGATGTAGGATTTGAAAACGAGCGGAGGGCATTTGAACGGTAGTATACGATCAGGCACATAACCCTTTGTCATGTACTTACCCTATGCAGGATGAGGCAAGGGGGAAATCCCCTTGATTGAAAAAAACGTTATGCAACCGATCGTGCTCTTATACTACCTATTGCTTGTTTTCTGGTTCTAGCGATTTGTCCAAAAAGTTCTCCTAATACTGCCTAGCACGGGTGAGAAATTATCTCCGCTGTTGGGTTTATTTCAGCATACGCACTGGCTTTCCGAGAATCGCTTTCCGGGAAAGCTGACCAAACTAATCAAGGATACGATGGATGGAACCCAGTGCTGTGTGAAGATATCTCCGGTGGACTATCGGGTTAATTCGAATCCCGCAGGGGTTTCGTCAAGGTGATGGAATGCAATGCTGTTCAACATTGCTCTTAAAGGGGTTATGAATCGAGCGGTATTCAACAGATCCAGTCAATTTATCTGCCTGGCGACGATGACGTAGACATTGCCGACAGAACATGCAAGGCGATGGCAGAGCAGTACACCAGACTAAAGCGCGAAACAGTGAAGATTGGTTGAAGATAAATACGTCCAAAAAGAAGTACATGCTGGCATGCGGAACCGAGCACAACATGCCTTGACTAGGCAGCAGTGTATCGATTGACGGCGATGAGTTTTAAGTACTCGACGAATTTGTCTATCTCTGCTCACTGGTTTCTGCGGACAATGATAATAGGCGTGAGATCCGGAGGCGTGTTATCAGTGGAAGTCGTGCCTACTACGGACTCCACAAGCAACTGCGGTCAAACAGACTTAGCTCCCGTACACGAAGTGTATCCTGTATAAAACTCTAACAATATCAAAGGGCATGAGACGTGGACAATACTGGAGCAGGACTTGCGAGCAGTCTGAGTTTTTGAGCCAGGTGTTCAGGGCAATCTCTAGCGAAGTGCAGCAGAACGGACGAACCAGCATTCGTAGATTTGTCAAATCTGATTACTGAGCAGGACGGTTGGCACAAGACATGACGAAAGGCATAAACAAAATTGATGAACCAGGTGGACAAGTTCTAGAAATACAAGGTACCCACGGGATTGGAGGGAGCAGCCATGAATCAACCAGATCGTTGGAGAAATATTGTGTGACAAATGTTATAATGACGTTATGCCATGAAAATAAATCTGCCTATAAATATAAATGAGTTGGGGTTTCCTTTGTCACGATTTAACTCGCGAGCAGGACCGTTTGGCATGAAAATTTGTATGCAGGGTTTTTGAGACCGGGAAATATTTTAAGATAGTAAGGGCCCTCTATTCTCTGAAAGGGCTCCCATACAAATAAAACACATTTTTTCTGCATAACTCGAGAGCTGATCGAAGCAAGGAACCCAAATTGTAATGCAGAGTTTTGGAGCAAAATGTTTGCCATGGGATTTTGGGCCCTCTCCCTACTGGGTAGGAGGCTCCATACAAATAAAACAAGTTTCTGTATATCAAGATATATACCTGGTGGCGAAAAATGTTTCTATGGTAGTTTGAGACCCACTCCCTCTCCCAGAAGAGTGCTGTCATACAAATGAAACTGAAATTCTTAATAATACCTCTAGATCTAATAAAAGCAAATGGAACAAATTTGGCTTGCGGAATTTTAAGGCAATAAATGTTTCTACAGTAGTTCGAGACCCCTCTACTCCTCTCTGTGAGTAGGAGGGGGGAACTCCCATACAAATGAAACACAAAGTTTTGCATAACTCTAGAGCTAATCAAGTAAATAGAACCAAATTTGACAGGTAGAGGTTTTTAAAGGCAAGAAATGTTTCTAAAGTAACTCGGCTTACCCCTCCGCCCTCTGTAAGAGGTCGCTCATACTAATGAAACACAAATTTATGCACATAACTCAAGAACTAATGAAAGCATATGGAACCTTAAATTTGGCATGTGGATGTTTTTGGAGAGGAATGTTTCTATGGAAATTTGAGACTCCTCCGCCATCCTGGAAGGGGAGAGAGTTTCCATACAAAACAACTAGGTGTTCTGCCAACTCGATAACTAACCAAGTAAATGGAACCAAATTTGGCATATGGAGTTTTCTGAAGGCAGAAATGTTTCTTTTGTGACTTCAGACTCCTCCGCTTACTGAAAAGGGTCTCTCATACAAATGAAACACGAATTTGCACAACTCGAGAACAAAATCAAACAAATGGAACCAAATTTGGCATGTGGAGGCAAGGAAATCTAAATGTTTCTTAGGTGGTTTGAGACCCCTCCGCCTTCTGGAAGGGAGACTCCCATAAAAATGAAACATAATTGCAACATAACTCGAGAGCCAATGAAGCAAATGAAACCAAATTTGGCATGTTAAGGTTTTGGAGGCAAGAAATGTTTCTATGGCACTTCACCACCCCCTCTCACTCTAAATGGTGTGGAGAATATACGAATAAAAAGCTAATTTCGGCATAACTCGAGAACTAATAGTCAAGTAAATGAAACCTTTTCAGCATATGGGGTTTTGGGAGACTAGATTTCTATACATAAAAATGATTTTCTGTCTGTCTGTCTGTCTGTCTGTCTGTCTGTCAGACCCTTATGAACTCGAAGTTCTGAACCGACCAACGGGAAAATTTATGAAGGGGTTTTTGGAGCTGAGGAAGGTTCTTACCGATTGTTTGAGACCCCTACTCTCTCAGGAAGAGGAAATGAGACACACATTTCTTCACTTAACTTGAGAACTAATCAAGCAAAGTTTTGAAGGCAAGACTGTCTATGGTAGTTCAAGACCCACTCCCCTTTTCTGCAGGGGCAGGGGCCTTCAAACAAATAAGAGAACTCAAATAATTATTATT
>JASCZW010018733.1:0-14917 GCA_034211315.2 Aedes japonicus | reverse complement strand
CACGGTTTTCTTGTAAGAAACGTATTTAACATTACAAAGAAAATGTTGGTTTTGGAATTTACGATGATTCAAGTTTCGTTATTGATACATTTGTTACTTCGGACCTATTGCATTTATATTTTTAAATTGGACCTGCGAGATTAAAACACCAATCTGAGAATGTACCAAGTACCCTAGTAGCACACTTGTTGCCATTTGGTTAAGATAACATAAATATGACTTGCTCAGTCATAATCAAGTTACTACAACTAATAATGATCGTAGTGTGCTACTTGTGTACATTGGGCTTTTTGATTGCGATAAGGACTAATAAAAATCATATTAGGGAAGGTCCATTAATTATGTCACGCAGTAAGGGGGAGTGTAGGGGGGTTAGGAAAACTTGACAATCCATACAAACAAATTTAAAGGTTCATACAAAAATCGTGACAAGGGAAGGGGCGGGCATAATTAATGGACGTTCCTTTAGCTCCCTTGTAGCTTTATTTTTGTACTCTTGTACCGCTTTATTAGCATACTAGCAAACATTTAATAAGTAAGCAGCCTATTATATTTGAGTATCCCAACAACTGGCTTCATATTTATTCAATCGAATAATAGTAAAAGGTGCGCTTGCTACGACAAATATTATGGTTTCAGTTGAAAACTGAACTTATCGACAAGCGACAATCGATTTTACTTTCGTTCTGTACGCTATGCCTAATGTCTGAAGTAGTGCGCCCCTTTCCAGAGTGAGAAGAGGTCTCAAATTACCATAAAAATATTTCTTGCCTTCAAAAACTCGCCCATACCAAATTTGGTTTCATTTGCATGAGGGCCTCCCTTCCTAAAGGCGGGAGGGGTCTGAACTATCATAAGATGCTGTTCCGGACCTAAATACTCTTACATACAAATTAGCATAGCAGTAGGGATAATTCTCATGTTTGGCTACAATTCGTGTTTCATTTTTAAGGGGGCCCATTTTTCCAGAAGGAGGAGGGGCTTTAAACCACCATAAAAACATTTCTTGCCTTCAAAAACTCACTTATACCAATTTTGGTTCCATTTGCTTGATTTCTCGAGTAATGCAGGAATTTGTTTTTCATTTGCATGGGAACCACAACTTTCTAAATGCGGAAAGGTTTCGAACTATCATAAGATGCTTTCCCGGGCCCAAAAACCACTAAATACAAATTTGCAAATCAGTAGGCATAGTTCTCATGTTTGGTTGAAATTTGTGTTCCATTTGTAATGGGAGCCACCCCCCCTCCCCCTCCACCTCATATGGCGGAAGGAGTCTCAAATCTGCCATAGAAACATTTCCCTCCTTCAAAAGGAAAACTTCCACATGCCAAATTTGGATCTCTTTTCCTGATTAGTTCTCCTTGAGTTATGCAAGGATTTGTGTTTCATTTGTATGGGAATCCCCCCCTTTCAGAAAAGAGAGGTCTCAAACCAACATAGAGACATTTTTTTGTCTTCCAAAAAACCACCACATGCTAAATTTCGATCCGTTTGCTTGATTAGCTCTCGATTTGGCACCGCAAGAATATTGTTTTTATTTGTGGGAGAGCCTCCCCCTTTATGATGGGGGAGGGTTCTCAAGCTACCATAGAAAACTTTCTTGCCCTCAAAAACTCATACATGCCAAATTTGGTTGCCTTCGCTTGTTTAGTTTTTGAGTTATGTAGAAATTAGTGTTTCATTTGCATGGGAGCCCTGCTTTCCAGAGAAGGCAGGGGTCTTTAACTAGCATAAAACCTTTTCCGGTTCCAAAAACCCCTGCATACAAAATTTCACACCGATCGGTACAGTAGTTTTCGAGTCTTTTAGGTTCAGACAGGCAGACAGACAGAGATCCATTTATATATATACACTAAGGTTTTTTTTTGCACGGTTTTTTTTTACACGGATTGTTTTCGGCGATAACTCCAGAACGGAACAACTTATCGACCTTATTCAAATCACATTTTACGTTTTTGGGCCAAAAAGTAATCATAAGGGCAGTTTTCAAAAAATTCTGACAATTTTTTGGTGTAATACATCCCTCAGAAATTTAAAAAAAACTGTGTTTTGACCATTGCGTTGACAAGGTAACGCTGTTCAAAAAAAAAATCGAAGCAATAATATAAAATGTTTAAGCATGTAGAATTTATCAACTCAATTTAGTCTTTTTTACACGGTTTCATACTAAAAGTGGACCGTATCCCCCGTGCAAAAAAAAAACCTTAGTGTATATAGATTAAGCATTCATTTATGCGTCAATAAACATACTTTTCAACTTTAGTATGTTTATTTTTCTGGTTATTTGTCTGCAATAATGTTTAGTTTGAAACTTTACTAAGTTTCATTGAAATTTTGTGATAGCCACTAGAAATCAGTTTGGCTTTATTACGGTACAAGGAGTTGACAATAGGTTTCAAATTTTGAAAGTAAGGATTATGCAGAGTCTACACGGTTTGTTTACAACGATCTTAAAACCTTGTTTTCTAAAAGTTACCTCTTTACTCCTATCAAAGGGATTTATTACGGCCTTATGAACTCGTAAAATGCCGTTTTAGGCGAGGGGGGTGACACTCCCACGATTAGCGTTGGATAGCACTCTCCTGACATGAAAATTTCCGCGATGAAGACGATTTTCTTTGTGCTGAAAGCATTTTTTGCGATTGGCACGATCAATCGCGATGAGAGCGCGATGACGATGCGATCAGCATAAAAGTTACCGCTGACAGCATGCAACTGCTCGAAAAATTTGACAACGAGAACTGCCAGATAAAATGTCATTTCTCGCTCAAAAATTCGATCAGTAAAAATTTCTTCTGACATCGTAAGAAAAACCGAGAAAATCTCAATTTCTATTCGTGCCCCGGATTTTTTCTCCCACATTCTCACCAACTACGACAACGACATTAATGACAACCATCCTAACAACAACTCCGGCTTTAGTTCAACCCACCAATGAGCTAGGCTGTTACAATGCAGCACTGAATCTATGGCACAATTTAACCAATGAATGCGAATGCAGTCAAGATCCGCGGGTGTCCTGTATTGTGTTCCGTATTCTATAATTTGGCGGTACCTGCACCTGCGAAACGCAATGATCCAGAAACTGGTACTGAACATATCTATCAAGTACATCAAGCAGTTGATATTGCTCTCGTTAACGGATGGCTCAATTCAGAGAAAAAGCTTTTCGTTTGTCTAAATATTTACAAGAAATCTCGAACACCTAGCTTTGCGGACTCTGACACTGGATATTATGTAAGTTAGATTGGACCAATTACAATTACTAGTTAATTCAAACGATTCTTATCCACTTCAGGGGCAATCGAGCAACGCTTTGCAAATCCCTTCTTGAATCTCTGAAAGAAGAAATCCAATTCGTCCGTAAAAGCATCCTAAGTACCTTCTCACCCTAAGTGAGCGGAAACAGTGAGCGCCAGCTGTTAAAGCCGACCTGTCCTTTTGATCTGTCTGGGAAAACATTTAAACTGCTGAAACCCGTCACCACGTATGTGAGAGTGTTTCGTCTAACTTTACACGCCACGCATTTTATTTGGGGCTCGAAAGCCAAGTGCGGGAGGGCAAAGGTTTAACCTATGCCTTACAAATTTGATGAAAATGTATTCACTCTGATCCATGCCACAGATTAGAATAGATTTCTTTATTATAGAAACTTTCAGCCGGTGGCTGATTCGTCTCTTATTCCTTGTTACAGCGAACAGGAATATCAATACTATTTTGATAGAAACTATTTCCCTGTTTCGATAAACAAATTTCAAACTGGAGCAGTTGCATCACTCGAGTGAGTCGATGAACTACGGAAATAAGGAAATAAGATTTGAACACGTTACTTTAACGTAAGAGGTTACGAACGATCTCAATCTAAAGAGTCACCCACAATTGATACATTGCGGATGCGTTTGCGTGAATTTGACAGTTCTCCCATAGGTTTTCTGTCAAATTTACGTCAACGCATCCGCAACGTATCAATTAGTGGGTGATTCTTAACAACTAGTTCCAAAAAATCTTGATACACTCAAAATATTAACAACAAATTCGCCTGGGTTAAATTCTGTTCGTTCAGAAAAGCCGTACGTTTTCATCATGAAATAAAACAAAGTTCAAGGCTGAGTTTAAAAAACGGTTAGCTTTCAAGCGGTTTAGAAAAGAGACATGCATCCCTTCAGTACAGTTGGAGAGGTCTTCCGAGCTGAGAAAACTGTTTTCAGTCTGTCTGCAGTCCAATCCGCGGCCATCAGCATTTGCTGTGATTAGCAGCCGTTACTTATTTTGATCGGATACCGTGTCAAAAGTTGCGCTTCGTACGACTCAGCCGTCATCTGATTGCATTCCTCAGCAATTCCACTGCTCTCGATGATGGCTTACAGACCGTCAAGACTGAAATAGCTTTTATTTGGAGTTTAATTGGAGAAGTCTTTCTGTGTTTGGTTTTTTCATTACTTTATTCTCCGATGCACTATCATTCAATCTCTATACCTTGACCGTGTCGACCATTCTCAAATGCACTTGTACATCGCTGTTGCTCTCGTGATCCTTCAGTTGCTCCGCTATCTGCAAGAGCAACATACAGAATAAACAATCCTATGAGCTCATCTATGCAAAACGCGTCAGAGATGGAACATAAACACTTACCAATAATTGTCATTAATTTTCCGCTACCGATTTTGTTTCGGAAAACACTGATGAATGCTACTCGATTCACTTGCGCGAAATAATCAAAACAAATATCGATAGTGTTGCCAGAAATGGAAATGGTAGCTCGAATAGAAATGGCATGGCTGCCAGTCATCAATATCAATGCTCACGATTCGAGTAAGAATCGGTCACGATGAGACGCGATTACGCGATGAACTTCGCGATTAATAATATTGTTGCGATTAATGACGATAATGGAAGCGATGGTTTTTTTTTATGTGAATTTGATAAGGATTCGCAGCGATCCAATTTGCAATCGCAAAATGGCGAACCCCTCGGTTTTAGGACTGTTTTGAAATGCCGTTTTAGGACTCATTCATATTATCTTATTATGATCAGTTGAAAGGGCATTAGCATTCAATAAATGCATTAAATGGCAAATTGGCATTTAGGGAAGTCACTAAAGACCAAAAAGTGTTATAGTAGTCGTTACGAAAATAAGTTGGCTTTTTGGCAAAACTGTGATTTCCAATCGAATTGAAATGTAAGAAATAATTGAAATGTGGAAATATAAATGCACGCAATTTTATATGTAAGTAATGCAAATGAACTGTAGATCGTAGACCGATTTTGGAATTGGTTTAGCATGCTTTATTGAATTCCTTAAATTTTCAGTAAATTTATGATTAATTTATCTCACACATTTGTATAAATTTTGTTTTTGTTGTTGTAACCTCGCATAATTTCCGAGGCGGATTAATGTTTCAGCTCTTATCGTGCCAATACTCACCATATAAATTAAATGCGCATATGATTTGGAGCATGATACGCTGTGAAAAAACTCAATTTGTATTGGATATTTTGCTATCAAACAATATTTTTCGCAAAACTAGGATTTTTTTTCCTAAATATTTTTTTCTGCTAAATGAATAAGAAGAGCAGAGAATCGAACAAAAGAGAACAACAAAAACCAACCACGATTTCACAGTAAACTTTAACAGCTGTGGCCATTTGGCCGTATGCTGGTTTGCATGGCAGCCAATAGGTTTTATGAAGGTTCTCAAGTGGTCATAACATCTCTAACAAGATCATATTCAAAATCTTTATGGTCTTATAAAGATTTTTTTAACTTATTTTCACAACCGTCTATAGAGTGGCCAACTTTGTATATATTTCACATATTTGTACATATTTCCACATGAAGAAGCAACTTGCATTAAAGAGTTCTAACAAAGATGAGCTTTTACATACAACATTACCGGCATTGTATGGAATGTCCCAGTGCATGATATTGAACAGAGATTCACGCTACTTTTTCGAGCTGTGTAGAATGAAACAGTTGGGTACACAGATAAAAAAAACACAGAATTTTCTGCGTTATCTAATGCACATACAGGGAATGCTAGATTTGGCAGAAAATAATGGGATATTCCATGTAAATTTAAGCCAGATAACGCCTCAATGTAGCCTTTTGTTTGAAAGATTGCAAACAATATCGTTGTTTACGCTACTTTGGCTTGGAATTACACGAGGGGAAATTTTACGCGCTTGTTAAAATTAATTATTTTTTTCTGTGTATTAGACGGAAGGTACATTGGACGTTTTGTTAGCATTGGTTTTTTTTTTCTCTTTTTACCTTAAAGCTAAATTTTAAAATTATTGATAGCAAAGTAATGGTTTTCCATCCAAATCGATATTCAACTCGATTTTGTTTATTATGTTACTTAGGATCTATTGCGTAGTTTGGCTTGATATGATCACAAAAGACTGTCAGCTGAAACATGGTGACGCTGCACATTGTTCCCCCACAGGTCATTAATTAAAAAATGACATCTACGAATACGTGTTTCTTCTTCGTCATGTCTTCGTTTAAGATGTATATTTAATGTTCAGTACTTGATTTTGACGGTTTTGAACTGAAATGTTTAAAATTGGGTCGTATATGTAAGTGTAATTGATATATTACGAGTATAAAACTCGTAAGTTTATAAGTTATATTAAGCATTCATTTATTCGTCAAAAATCACATTTTCCAACATCAGTATGTATATTTTTAAGGTTATTTGTCTGCAATAAAGTTTAGTTTGAAACTTCATCCCATGTAACATTGCCAAAAATTTGTGATAGCCACTAGAAATCAATTTGGCTTTATTATGGTACAAGGAGGTGCCAATAGGTTTCAAATTTTAGTCAGGATTATGAGAATCTACACAGCTTGTTTACAACAATTTGAAAACCTTGTTTTCTCAAATTCCTTTTACTCCTATCAAAGGTTTTATTACGGCTTTATGAACTCGTAAAATGCCGTTTTAGGACTGTTTTGAAATGTCGTTTTAGGACTCATTCATATTATCTTATTATGGTCAGTTGAAAGGGCATTAGCATTCAATAAATTTTATAAGTAAGTAATGCAAATGAACTGTAGAACGAAGACCAATTTTGGAATTTTTTTAGAATGATCTATTAAGTTCCATCAATTTTCAGGAAATTAATGATTAATTTATCTCACACATTTGTTTTGATTTTGTTTTTGTTGTTTTTACCTCACATCATTTCCGAGGCGCATTAATTTTCGGCTCTTATCGTGCCAATACTCACCGTAAAATTAAATGCGCATATGATTTGGAGCAAGATACGCTGTGAAAAAGTTGTATTGGAAATTTTGATATTAAATAAAATTTCCTGCAAAACTAGGACTTTTTTCCTAGATAATTTTTACTGCTAAATAAATCAGAAGAGCAGAGAATCGAACAAAACAGAACAACAAAAAACCAACCACAATGTCGTGACCTGACCGAAGTTTTCCGTCTTGATAATCTTGATAATCTGTTGCTGCTGCTACTGGTCCGTTGCTGTCAAAGTTCGTTACAAGAATGAACTGAATCAGCACAGCTAGCTGGTATTTATAGCTAACGGTCTCCCATGTCAATGCGTTGTGTTGGTTTTGTTTACTGTCACAAAGTGAGGAGGTTTTCGCATAGCTTACTGCAAGTTTTATTTCGTTTCACGCTCAGTTGATTATACTCAAATCAGATGATTATACCCAAATCATAAGGTAAATTTATACACTTAAAATCCTTCAAACTATTTAACATTTGCTTCACACATACTCTCTATACTACAATCCCCCCCTCGTCTACTCTGAATATTTTTTTTTGTGTTTTCATGTAAAATGTGTTTCATATTCTTTAATATGTTGGTTTGCATACGCAAGAACACAGCTTTTTTTTTTTTTTTTTAATTTCATTTTGAAGCTCAACATTAGGTTTTTTTGTATGAATGTAATAATTTTTTTTTTTTAATTTTTATTTTGTGTTGCCATCAACATGTATCTCTGCGGTTATAAGTTATACAGTTATTTTTTTTTTTGCATTACCAGACTGTTTGTTTGAATAATATTTATTATATATATTCCATCTGACCTAAGGTGGTCTTAATGAATTTGTTTATGACGGGGATAAGCCGTTTAAATTTGGCGTAAAAACCCCATATCTTTTGCAAAACAATACAGTAAAAAACAATACAATACAATACAAAACATTGCTTAGTTGCACATTCGTAAACATAATTAAAATAAACAGGGTTACAAATGTAGAGTATAGTCAAAGTATAAAATAAGAAACATCCATAGTTCGGAGCAGTCCTCTTCGTCAATCAATTATCCTCATCAAATATCGTTCTCGTAGTATGCCATTCTGTCAGTCTGCGCTTGAATGTTGCCAAAGTACAGTTAAAGTCGAATAGAAAATACACAACGTTGAACCTAGCTGACATGAAGCGGATAGGGTCATGAAGTCCATATGATGAATTACGGGGTTCAAGCAGCAAGAAGTCCCGCTGACGAAGCATTCGTTCAGGTGCGTAGAATAATACATCATGGGTGGTTCTATTGTAATGGGTTTTTTTTTTTTTTCAATTCTATCGAGATTTCGTCTCAAAATATCCGCAAAGGACTAATTATTTCAATTTGATTAACATATTTTGTACAAAAATTCACTGTATTTATTAATTTCTTCTTCTCGAAGCCTGAGCTTCCCTTTATGAAGACTATATGCCTCTTCATGAATTTGATAATTTGAATTTTTTTGAGGTTACAATGCCCAATCATGTCCTGAATCTATTGCACATGTTCTCTGCAATTTTCTCTTTCCATCAGCTAATCGTGAAAATCAGTATCGATCGCAAAATTTCAACAAATTTAACAAAAGTCTGGCAAGTACAAAATTCGTTTCATTAGCATGCAATTATCTGTACATCAATTTACACAATTAAGGTACTTCAAATTGGTATAACTTGGAACATTATTCCAATAAAATATCATTATCCTCAGAACACATCACTAATGCCTTCAAGATTATCATAGGTCAGCATAACTATTGATTTCAAGTTTATAATTGACCTGAAAAATCCTTAATCAATCTAATATTCTAATTGAAAACTCATGGTTGTAAAAAATATTCACAGAAGTGATATTTTGTTTAATTTTTTGTTTTCCTGTGTTGTCAACATTTCCAGTGTTTCGAAAACGTAAGCGTTATGTGGAGTAAACTCGGGTAATGCAACATAATTCTAGATTTCATTGACTTATAAACTCCGACATTACAGTTTGTTTCCATAACGCCACTGTTTCCTGATTGATATGTTTTTTTATGAAAATCATGCCTCTTACTGTATTATTGAATTTTGTCAGTTTGCAATCTCACATCAATTAATTTTTTTTGTCCAATTCATTATCGTCTTTCTGAACCAATCGAAAAATTTATGTGTTTCTAGATCCATTTTGTTAGTTATTACTAGAGCATACTAGACTAAAATCTTAATCTACAAAAATAGGAAAAGGTTACTGCTGATCGCTTCAAGGTTGCTAGAAGTCACCACATTGCTATCAATCTTACTATTGCCCAGCTAAAACATCAACAATCTTTTCGCAATCGAGCACAACATTATAAAATTGCAACATTGCCAACACTTTTACGGAAATTTTCAATAAATTGGCTTGGTTTAACAAGGTTGCCCGGGCTTCGCACCCTCACTATATTGAACAACACTCCTCTTCTAAATCTTTATTACTCATAACTTTAAGGCATACAATCGTTTTGAGTCAAAATGAGTTGCAACTTGTTTGTCTCACAGCGTTTACTTTAATATTGATCTCAATCCATATTATCAGACTCTGACATTCACTCTGTTTGAATTTAAATATATACGTAAACATTGACATAAGACCGTAATTCAATAACGTCACTGTAACCTGTCTTCTTGAAAATCCGATGTGGTCAGGTGGAATGAACGCAAAGTATCTTAATTCCCAAAATCGACTGTAAATACCACGCTGAAACGTTACCAGGAACCACTTCCACTGGATCGAACCTTAGAAACGGAACATACTATCATAAACTATGGGAAAAGATCCGTAGGACAGTTTGGAATAATCCTGGGTTCCCCTTGCGTTATCTGGCGAAAATGTTTTCTGCACCGTATAGTACAGCTCCATGAATCTTTCGGCGTGAAGGTTTCCAGTCGTACCATGCCAGCATACACCCCAACAGGATCCTGAAACAGAACCTGATTGCCAAACGCCGTGCAGGAATGCTGTATGAGCAAGTTCTGATGGAATGCAACGGATACATTTTGATGCTCGATAAAAAAGCGTACATCAATATCAATGCTGTTTGAATATAAATATATACTTAAACATTAACGTAAACCCTGGATGCAGTACGGTCACTGTAACGGTTGTAACACTCTTAACAGGCCTGTTTTCACATGTCCAATATTGTCAGCTTAGAAAAATAAGCATTTGGTGTCAAAGTTGACAATCGGAATGGACTACCGTCACTGATAGCTAATACAGTGAAGCTTTGAAGCTCTAATTGAAAACTTGGACATGAAAGCCATATTCTCATGGCGAAATAGAATAACAGAGAACAAAATCAATTAGGATTTTTTTTTTTTTTGGCCATCACATCATTTCCAATCAAAATAAAAGGTCAAGGCTGTGTTTGCTAATTCTTAATATTTTTTAGCAACATCCATCAACTTCAAAAATAGCTTGAAAAGCCATTCATTTCAATAATTCCATTTACTTTGCTTTAAAAACTTGCTAGCATAATGGTGAAATTTTGATCTTACTTCCATTCTTTGTGGTCTAATTATAAGAACAGTCATTATGTCGATCAATTTCATTCTCAGATATCCTACGACCTACTCCACTTCCTATTACTTCATCTTCCTCCGCAATATGTCATAGAGGATCTGTTTTGCCCACTGCGGTCTACTCCACTGCCCATTTCCGTCAGGAGCCTTACCGATGGAACTTGATGATCTCCTCCGCCCTTCCGTCGGAGGGATTCTGTTTCATATTCCATTTGGCCACTCCACTGCCCATTTCCGTCAGGGAGCCTTACCGATGGAACTTATGATCTCCTCCGCCCTTCCGTCGGAGGGATTCTGTTTCATATTCCATTTGGCCACTCCACTGCCCATTTCCGTCAGGAGCCTTACCCATGGAACTTATGATCTCCTCCGCCCTTCCGTCGGAGGGATTCTGTTTCATATTCCATTTGGCCACTCCACTGCCCATTTCCGTCAGGGAGCCTTACCGATGGAACTTATGATCTCCTCCGCCCTTCCGTCGGAGGGATTCTGTTTCATATTCCATTTGGCCACTCCACTGCCCATTTCCGTCAGGGAGCCTTACCCATGGAACTTATGATCTCCTCCGCCCTTCCGTCGGAGGATTCTGTTTCATATTCCATTTGGCCACTCCACTGCCCATTTCCGTCAGGGAGCCTTACCGATGGAACTTATGATCTCCTCCGCCCTTCCGTCGGAGGGATTCTGTTCATATTCCATTTGGCCACCCACTGCCCATTTCGTCAGGAGCCTTACCATGGAACTTATGATCTCTCCGCCCTTCCGTCGGAGATTCTGTTCTTATTCCATTTGGCCTACTCCACTGCCCTTATCCGTCAGGGAGCCTACCAAAGTTAATATTCTTTCTCCATCCTTCCATCGGAGAATGTGCCCTTTTACTAGAGAGCAGCGTTGTTAATCAAGCAAAATTATACCTACCAACTGTGCCATTGTCGTGACCTGACCGAAGTTTTCCGTCTTGATAATCTTGATAATCTGTTGCTGCTGCTACTGGTCCGTTGCTGTCAAAGTTCGTTACAAGAATGAACAGAATCAGCACAGCTAGCTGGTATTTATAGCTAACGGTCTCCCATGTCAATGCGTTGTGTTGGTTTTGTTTACTGTCACAAAGTGAGGAGGTTTTCGCATAGCTTACTGCAAGTTTTATTTCGTTTCACGCTCAGTTGATTATACTCAAATCAGATGATTATACCCAAATCATAAGGTAAATTTATACACTTAAAATCCTTCAAACTATTTAACATTTGCTTCACACATACTCTCTATACTACACACAATATTACCATTTGGCCGTATGCTGGTTTGCATGGCAGCCAATAGGTTTTATGAAGGTTCTCAAGTGGTCATAACATCTTTAACAAGAACATTTTCAAAATCTTTATGGTCTTATAAAGATTTTTTAACTTGTTTTCACAACCGTCTATAGAGTAGCCAACTTTGTACATATTTCGGCTTTAAAGAAGCATAAAGGAGATGTTAGTGGACAAATCAGTTTTGAATAAAACTAAAAAATTTACTTGGGATGTCAACTATTGTGTCGATATTTTCCAATTTTGATCAGTAGAAACGCTGTCGTGATAGTGTCTTTTGACAATATAAAAACGAATATGTGGAATCCTTCGGCTTACGCAAAACTCAATTTTCTTTTCGATTCTCCTCACCAAACCTTTACCAAATTTTTTAAGTAAAGTAGTTAGTTTGAAGCGCTCAAATGAATAAATTGCTTTAATTCATCAGAGAACAAAATCTGAATTTTCATTGTGATGTTCATATCAGAGCATGTAAAATTGTACTTCATTCCAGACGAAGAAGCAACTTGCATAAAAGAGTTCTAACAAAGATGAGCTTTTGCATGAAACATTATCGGCATTATATGGAATGTCCCAGTGCATGATATTGAACAGAGATTCACACTACTTTTTCGAGCTGTGTAGAATGAAACAGACGGGTAGATAAGTCTTTATCCTCACTAAAAAAGAAAAACATGTTTTTAGCGAAATTCTATTTTATTATTCAAAATAGTTGCGAATATAGAGATCTTCCAACTTTTCGATACCATTTGTGAAGTACCATTTATCTCTAAGGATAGTATTCAGCTTAAAAGCAATGTGCATTCGGATAGGACAAGTAATGGTCAATAAATACTTTTATTGTCAGAATAACTAACCTTGTATGCAGCTGAAAAGGAGGGCAAACTTCGTAACGTCAGTAACGCCTGCTCATGTAATCTAAATGTGACTGTCACTCTTTGTTGCGGACTTATATTCCGTTCGATTATTCCGCAAGAAAAAATGCCATTTCACCAATACTGGAGCAGTTGTAAGAATTACTCCGCTAAAAATGGCAAATATTACTTGTCAGCTGCATACGAGGCCGGATCTGGAGAATACGGTGAATGGGGAAGCAATTCGGAACCCAGTTCATGCAATTTCGCCATCGTTTTCATTGATTTGTGACAGTGTGCATTGACTTGGTGAAACAACATATTCTTCTTCTTCAAATGTGGCTGTTTCTCCGTGATTTCGCTCTTCAAACGCTCAAATAGCGCTATGTAATATTCGCAGATTTTTTTTCCACCGTCGAAGTCCGTTATTAGCTACCATTGTTTTTTCACAATGATAAAAGTTGCTTAACTCAGAGCAGTATATCCTTCAAACCCCTATCCTACTGGTCCGAGGGCTGTCAAATTTATATACATTATTTTTACTAACTGAAAATCATGTTGATTTGATTCTAAATGCACCATCTATGTGTCAGTATAAAGACTTATCTACCCATCTGTTGTGCAAAAAACTCATTGGTATGCATGAAAACATTCTTGCATTCCTCTCATCGAATCTTTAACAAAATTATCTCAAGATTGCGTATCTAGAACTCAGTAGATGTTGACTCATAAAGTTTTGACTCATAAAGTAATCAAAACAACTTAATGTAAATTATGTTATACTTAAAGCGTTTCGACGAACTTATGAAATAGATGCATATAATGTAATTGATATAGGAAAGGCTTGTAAGATGGAACACGATCCGTGTTTTGTTCGTAACATGTATAATTTTTATTTTTTCGGGGATCCGCGACATCTGTTCGAAAGAACTAACAGGCTCCAACTTTTTTTTTTTAAAACCGAGAATTTATAGTCATCAAAGAAAAGTTATGGCCTATTTTCGAAAGCCACCATCAGAAAATTTCAACTTCAGCAATATGATATAAAAGGATGACGTCAACAGTGACGCCATAAGCACAAAACATCAGCAATATTTCACTCTACGATTTGTTTGGAAATGCTCTCTGAATCATAAAAATACACTAAAAATGCTAGCCAACACAAAAGTTAACCTTTTGATATCGATGTAAATTGTCCATTTTTTAATTACATGAAATAATTGCTATTTTAATAATGCCAACACTTTCAAACAATTAAACCTGAAAGTCCTAAATCGAATGAGTGTATTCATTCCAAAAACAAATGAAAATTGAAGAATAGTAAAAAATGAGGGTTAACACTAGTCCAGCGCGACAGTGGCGCTCATGCAATGTCGGCGCGGCACTGTTCCATCTACAAGCCGTTCCATCTTACAAGCCTTTCCTCTAGTACTGAAAATATGCAAACGGACTTTAATTAAATAGATACTGACATTAATAATAGACCGCTGCGCTCCCGGTACAGGAGACACCAAAAAGGTGAAGATTTCGCCGCTTTCACCACGTCAAGAGACATGGCTGCCCTTAGGACGGAGCTTTTACAGCAATAAGCAAATCCGCAGTTAGCAACGACGCGATCTTATCATCAACGATCACACCAGACGCTAGACGCAATATTTCCCACGATCAAACCACAAGGCAGACGCCAGACGCAATTATCGATTAGTCCAAACAATCGCTCTCACTATCGTCACGCTGATATGCTCGATATGTCATGAGACGCACCCAGCTTAAATCTCAACCGTTCGTGAATTCCGGCATGAACACTGCATTGTTCCCATTGACTTAGAATAGCATCGAACTTTCCTTTTAAGCATAAGACAGAATTGTAGTTATGTCTAAGTGTTCAGTGAATAAAGAAAGAGCTAAGGCTCGAAATATATTTTTTAGATTCCTCAAAAGGAAATCTTTAACTCCGCT
>JASCZW010018732.1:0-14911 GCA_034211315.2 Aedes japonicus | reverse complement strand
TCACACAACATAAAGGGTGTACGGAATCAAATTGCGACACACAAACAACAGAAAATACCCAACGGGTCAAACGTTACAGCCATTTAAAAGTGGCGCAATTTGATTCCGTACAACCTCTAGACGGAATAAGGAATATTGATTTGATATAATTTGTCATGTTTGTATGATTTCCATGTATAAAGTTACTACTTTCGCTTTCTAAGTAATTGTGTGCATATAGATATCTACCTATGCTAGGGTGCCAGTGAAAAAAACTACCTTATGTTTTTAAATCGAATTTTAAACAAAATGTTTATTGGCTCTAGAAAAACACTCTATGCAAAATTGGGCTCAATCGGACATGTTCAGGGCTATCGCAAAGCCTAAAAGGCCTTGAGCTTTTAGAATCCGAAAAATGTTCCAAGGGTCCCAAAACATTTTGAAAATCGAGAATTTGTTACGCCAAATGACTTAAAAAATTCTTAAAATTTCGAGATCTGCTGTTATGTAAAAATACCTTCTGCACAAACATGAACGAGAATTTATAACAGTTCACAGATGACATATCGTTTTTTAATTTTTAGATTGGTAGGACTGCAAATGCCCTGCGCTCGTTTTCAATCTTGTATCTTTTCAATTTCAAAGCCTGCCGTTACCCTATACGGAACTATCAATACACTTTCTCTTCATGTCGACTCGTTCTAGCAATAAAATTACTGTCCACTCCTCGCGCTTCGCATGGAGATGAGAAATTATCTGCTTCTGCAAACTTCATTGATAGGACTGTTATACGTTTACATATCAAATTTAAGCACGATCTGTCACGAAGATTTTTTTATGATACTATAAACAAGTCAACCTACAGTGTGTTTTTCGAATTTTACTATGGAATCAAATGTTGAGCAAAGAATTAGTTTGAAATTTTGTTATTGTAACGGAACAAGTGCTACGGATGCATTGAAAATGTTGCAGAAAGCCTATGGGGAATGCACGTGTGTTTGATAGGTATAAGTCGTTCAAAGAGGGTCATATAACAGTTGAAAATCTGCCTCATGATCGTCGTTCAGCAACATCAATAAACGAAGAAAATATTGAAAAAGTGAAGAAAATTGTGCTGCAAAATCGTCATGCGACCGAGAGAGAAATAGCTGATGAGCTCAACATATCACTCAAAAGCTAAAAAGGTGAGAAAAAAAAGCGATTGCAGTTTTTGCAATCATATCTTGAGAAATCCGCAAGATTCATAAATAGCAATTTTGCTCATCATGATCGCCAAAGCGTTTTTGACGTAGACTACGTCTTACGGCAAGGGTAGGGTGTCAAATGAAAATCTAAAATATTGCGACCGTCACGAAAAACCGTACGTTTTGTACGCGAATAACTCAAATAATCCACGATAGATTTACATGATTTCTTTTTCAATCGGTCGGAAAATTTACCGCGCTCCAATTCAATTGTCAAACATTATTCTCAAACAATAGTAAACTATTGAAAATAACGCAAATATAAGGTGATGTCTTATAATGTCATTTTGCAGAGTAAATTTACCAAATTTCCTACCACAGATTTCAAATCGAAGCAAGGAACGTCTTGCATCATCTTCTTCTTCTTTGTATTAGAGAGGGACTTTAACCAATCGTGTCATTCGTCTCTCCATGTACGTCTCGCAGGCAGCTGAGAACGGCATCGAACGCACACTTTGGAAAATTTTGCCTCAGTCGTTTGGCAGCATTGAAGCTGTGCGGAGCTGGTCTCTGGAAGCTGGTAGCTGGTCGCAGGCAGCTGGTCGCAGCTGCTTCATTTGCCGGCAGCGGAGCTGGTCGCAGAGGCAGCTGGTGGTCGCGTAGCAGCTGTTGGTAATATGTACCAAGGTTCAAACCAAGTTCAAACAGCGATCGTCGCGATGAGGTAAAATGGCGGCTTATGGGGGCGCACAATCACGCTGGTTTGTGCAAGCCGCCATCTTACCTAATCGTGACGATTGTTTCGCCGCGACTTCGAAATGCTGCTGTTTGGAGGAAAGCGTCTTTGGGGCGAGCAGCAGTAGGTGAAAATAATCTGTCCTTTTGAGGACAATAAATTAAAATAAGAGTTGTTCATTAAAGAACTAATTTCAGATTTTGTCGGTGCTCGATGGAGGGTGAACCGTCGGTACAAATTTTACCCAGCTGGTTGGCGCAATCCTTAAATTGATAATCTGTCCTTTTGAGGACAACCAATTTAATTGAAAGAGTTGTTTGTACAAGAATTAAACTTTTATTTCGTTTGGTTTGTGTGCCTAATATCATGGTGCCGATTCGTTCGCTGCAACTGCAAAAACGCCTCCATGAAGGGCGAGCCGTCGGGAAAATTTTATCCAATTTGTTGGAGCAATCCACAAATAATCTGTCCTTTGAGGACAACCAATCCAGTTCAGAGAGTTGTTTTGGTAAGAATTAAATTAATATTTCGTTGGGTTTGTGCGCCATTTAATCTAGTGCCGATTTGTTCGTTGCCAACAACTAATTGAGACGCTGGAGAAGGTCCTTAAACTCGACGTAGGAAATTGATATTTATTAAATTTAAATCAATTTGACAAAGTGCATGTCATCATAGCAATTGAATATCTCTCTATGTAATCGCTCCCTGTCTTAATAAATTTCAACATAGTATTAATTGTATTCTGGTGATGACATGCGCCGCGTGCTTTTACATCATACGAACCTACACATGATATCGATACAAATAATGCGCTGAACATATTTTAATGCGTGATTATTTTCTCAGGTGTTTATCTTATATTTAGGGTATATGACTCAGCCTTTTATGCAATGATCGATTACATTATATATTACAACTCATAAAGTTTTTACGCTGTAAGCGAGATTAAACTAATTAGACACTTGCTAAGATACGCTTGATAAGACATTTGGTAGTATGTATTATGAAAAGTTACACAACTCTTTTTATAAAGTCAGCAACATTCGAGGGATATGGATCTAATGTCGGTCTATAACCACCAAATTGAGCCTATTCATGGATGCAACTTCGTCCCATTCGATGGATTTATTACTAAATGCAGCCTTTGTTCGTTTTTTTTCTGATTTTATGAGTTACAGCTGTATTCGATTTACTTAATACAACATTTCACAAAACAAACTAAAGTAATACTGCCTCGAAAAACTTAAGTGATGTTTATATATGATTCACCAGTCATTCAATAATGAAAACATTATAATTCACTATAAAATGATTTTGTTCCTTCTTTTTGTGTTTCGATGAGTCACTAGAATATAAACAACCGATATTTCATGCATTTCCATTTGAAATTTTACCAATAACAACCTTTTACTACGTTATTGATACAACAGGCCAATGTTGGGAACATACAAAAAATTATGTCCCCAACATTGGGTCAACGATTTTCTTGTAAAATCATTGTTATCTTAGCTATGTGAAAAGATTAGCTCGTAGCGTGTAACTATTTTCTGCACATCCAGACTGCATTACTTGCTGTATTGATTCAATTAAACCAAATTTAGGTCACTTGAAGATTGTGTAGATCATCTGTTCAGCTTAACCAGTAAAATCATGATGCCCCAGAAGTTCAAGAAATCGAAAATCACGCTTAAGTGAACAAGTTAACAACTTAAGTTGATTTATATTGTCTCAATTGCTTCGGATTACATCGGTTATCCCAAAAGCCACATGATTTTGTTGATTATCGCTAAATTAATGACATATTTGGTACATAGGCCGAATGAAAGAGCTAGGCTAACATTACACCCCCTACCCTATAAGAATTTATCATATATTAACCAACCTTTTCTCCCATACTCATTGCAAAAGAATGATGATATTTTATAAAACTCACTCTCTTTCTTCTGTGAGATCGAATATATATTTCGATTTCCTTAACGTTTTAGCCATATTGAATTCACTAATTTACCTGATATTCACATAGAAACATGAATAATAATTTCACAAGAAAACCATTGACCATATTTTAGGTACGCATTTCACGTTATATTCCCAACTATGGCCCTATGTATTCATCACATAGTAAAATGTAGAATATAAAAGTTTTCAATGGAAAAGTAAGAGTGAGCGGTTGTGTATTTTTCGAAGGGCTTATTCATACCAACACCTATATAACTAAATGAATATAGGGAGAATTTTAATGTTTTGAAATGGAATGGCCGATTGATCACATGAGAAAGTCATTTAGTTTTTATAAAGAAGCTTTATATTTCGTATAGTATACCGAATATAGCTGAATGCGTAATTCGATAATATAAATAAATGCCCGATCAATGAAATAAATAAACTTTACTGAAATTCGTTCGAACAAGAATCCTTAATGATATCCATATCCATCGAAAGTTTTCGACTCAATAATGTTAGTTGGTGATTTTTCATGGTCCAGTACAGCAAACGCATTGTTAAGCATGTCTTAGCAAAGGTATAACTAGTTGAATATCGTTTCTAGCTAAATTATTGTATGAGTTATAGTTAAAATTGTAATCGTGCGCTACATAATCGACTGAGTCAAGGGACATGTACCCTATATAACCGTGCAACAACTGCAAGATAATTTTTTGTTTTTTTTTTCTGTTTGATAAAACTTTCTGAACTTTGAACATTTTTAGAGACGCTTACACATCTGAAAATGTTGCAATTGATTATTGTGTTTTCATAGCAATCACCAAACCTGTCGAATATCTTCTGATAACGAATTTTGTCGTTATTTAAATTCTAGAGTATTTCAATGTTTATTATTACCCTTGAAATCTAGAATTGCTCAAATTGCATAAATTGCAAATCTTTGTTTCTTTCTAGTTGAATTATGCAAAGGCATACTACAACTCAGATTGTATACAAATAATCCGAATGGTATGGTATTTAAAAGGTGAATGTTAAAAAGGAGACAAGGTATCAGTCAAAGTATATGTTTGTATTTCAGGGCCACCAAAGAGTTATAAAGAGTGTACAAGAGAATTTTTCCACGCACTGACTTCATAAAACCAAACGGCCCTTTTCAGGGCCACCAAATAATATCTCAAGAGGGTACAATAGAATTTTCTTATATACTGGCTTCAACACATTGGTCTAATATCCCATAAGAGCCGCACCCGTCATATTGTGACTTAAACTGCTTCTATCGGTAAGGGTAAGTGACCGGCACGAATAATTGAAACCCTTTTCACGCTAATAATAGGCACACAGAATTTCCCTGACATTATAATGCATCACTTGGTTTAACGTAGTCTACGTCAACCGGTCGTGTCTTGTACACAACCCCACTGATTTTTTATATAAATGAAGCCAAGCAAGTGTGGGCAAGCGGTTGGCAGCACACAGATTCCTCGAAATTAATTTATCGTTGTGTGTTTAGTGCCACGACAGTCGAAGCAACCGCTGGGTTTTTGTTCAACCGTCAATAACTTTTCAATATGGGTGAGATAATACCACAGAATGGCGCAAATTGGCCACTGTTAGAGTTCCGCTGTCAAGTGTTCTATTTTTATTTTCACTCATCATCACACTCCGATCTCCTTCCATTCAAGTTAGCCCTGCTTTATAAAATAAACAAAGTCATGTAAGTGTGTGTGTGTGTGTGTGTGTGTGTGTGTGTGTGTGTGTGTGTGTGTGTGTGTGTGTGTGTGTGTGTGTGTGTGTGTGTGTGTGTGACATTTGCTTCTTTGCTTTATCGTCGAGTGCCTCGACAATCGAAGCATCGGCTTTTATTCCAATCCTTTCATTCTGTTAATGTGGCAGGATGGTTACATTCTAGAACTAAAAAGCAGGCGGTCACGGTTCGAAACTACATTGTTGGTTGTGGTGTGAGGACGTGAATTCGTTATGTGAAATCACTATGTTTCCTCCCAGGCGTCGTCCCTCATAGGCTGATATCGGCAGGGCCCAAGCATGGCCGGAGTGACTCTACCGAGAGGGGAAGTCTCCTTTGCAGTTAGGGAGGATTCCCGAGACAAATCGCTTCTTGACAATTGTCGGCCTTGGCTTTTTGGCAATTCTGAGCAATAGTTGATCATTCGTGGCTCCTTTGACCCTTCGCTTTCCTATGTGTTCCTTCTACGTCTGAATATTCCATTTTCCATTTTCCGCCTGAATCATCTTCCAGTTGTTACACTCACTGACATGGAACTTCTCCCGACTTAACTGTTATACAATTTGATTTCTTTTTAATCTCTACTAACAAATTACATTACTGGACATATTTACTTAACCCTACTAACCAACACCAAACAAATGTATAAAGAAGTAACTGTACATCTAAAATAATAAGCACACATGAATTCTGTAACAAGCGGTTACAATACGGACATCCGCACATCATAACTTATGACGAGACTTGGGTCTACGAGAACGACGTTGAAACAGCCCAGCAATAATCGAAATGGTGCTTCCAAAATGAGCCGAAACCCAAAAAACTGCGTCAAAGTCGATCGAAAATCAAAGTTGTGCTGACTGCAGGAGTAGGATTGATCCACCGCCGGCGACTATTCCGAGTAGTTCACAGCGAAATACCAGCTTGACTCGTCAGGGAACAGGAATTTATCCTCCACCTGCAATCCCTGGCTTGACTTCGGCACACGCAACGTTGACTTCCCACTCTTAACTGCTCAGCTGGGTACTTTTTTTAAGCATGTACATTGATAACAGCACAATTATAAAACTTTCGAAGGGTTTCTTGTTTGTATAGATTAGTAGTGTTGCCTAGCATCGGATTCCAAAATATTGTACAGGAAAAAATGGAAAGGCAATTTAGGCGGCGTTCCATTTGTTAATTTTTTTTTAAATTCCGCATTTCAGAAATTAATAAGAATAATTTTCCAAACTCATTCCTCATCTGTCAGAAATGACCCTGATATTGCACCATAGCAGGATTATTTGAAAATTTACTATCTGTCGAATTAAAGTGAAAGTTAATTTTAGTTTTAAATAATTTAAATCAGAACTTTAGTTATAAACGAGAGAAATAGTTTAAAAAGCAAAACAAAAACACTCTTCAGAATTTAAACAATTGTTCTTAACTAGAAATTAGAAGAAGAATTAGTATCTTCCATTTAATTCCAACTACCTTTGCTTATCTTCGACAGATACGCGTATTTTCGTCTACAATGTGTCAGACTTCTTCAGTGTCTCGTACTAACAACTCGACTCAGTCGAGTGGAATGGAAGATACTAATTCTTCTTCTAATTTCTAGTTACAGGTATTCCACTAAACAGCTCAAACCCTCTAGGATTCAATTGTTCTTACTTTTGCACTAATGAATAATGACTAGGGATTATAAAAGCAAGCCAAACATTGCATTACGACTTAAAAAACCATATAAAGGGTGTATTCGATAAAAATGGCACACAGAAAATCTTCTGTAACTTTTGAATCGTATGAGTAAAAAACCTAGAAATTTGAGTAGATCTTATCCATAGTGTACTACATGTTGTTATTTACATTTGCCAAGTTTCATAGTTATACATTCAGTAGTTCCAGTCATGTCGTCGAAACAAGAAATTGTCCGTGAGAAAATTTTGTGCACTCACAATCAAATCAGGCGTCCACTGGATTGCAAAAGGTCGTACAACAATGTCTAAGAACCTGTCCAAACAGTGTCCAATTCGACGATGCATTGGCTAAAAAGTCTAAGGTGTCAGGTCGATTTTGTGCAGAAAACCATGAAGCGTGCTGGGTTACATGTTTACAAAGTGCAAAAAGGAATGAAAAACAAAACATCACTGCGAAAACTCGCGCCCGGAAATTTTACACGAAGCTGCTCACCAAATCCGGTTGCATCGTGATGGATGACGAAACATACGTCAAGGCCGACTTCCGTCAACTTCCTGGGCAAGAATATTTCGTTGCCAAGTCGAAGTTCGATGTTCCGGAGGATGTTCGAAAGAAGAAACTATCGAAATTTGCAAAGAAGTTTCTAATCTGGCAGGCGATTTGCGGATGTGGTGAAATAAGTGCTCCCTTCATCACTTCCGGAACAATAAACGGTGCGATTTACACGGAAGAGTGCCTTAAGAAGCGTCTCTTGCCATTCATTAAGAAGCACAAAGGATCAACTCTGATCTAGCATCCTGCCACCACGCTCTAAACGTATTGGAGTGGTACCGAGCCAACGGAGTCAATTTTGTGCGAAAGGATATGAACCCACTAAATTCACCGGAACTTCGTCCAATTGAAAAATTCTGGGCAATTATGAAAACGGAACTTCGCAAACATCTCAAAACTATAAAAACAGAGCTAGAATTGAAGAAAATGTGGGTAAAAACAACAAAAACACTGGGAAAATCGGTTGTACAAAATTTGATGGGTGGAGTGAAAAGGAAGGTGCGGGCATTCGGGATGGGAGACGAAATTAAATAAAACAAATGTTGTAAATCAAAACTCATTAGTAGTTCTTTATTCCCTGAAAATTTCAAGAAAATACGATAATTAGTTTAATTTTGATGAGTATATATGGGTGTGCCATTTTTATCGAATACACCCTTTAAACAAAATCTTATTGCATATCGGTTTGGATAGAAATTCATTACGTTTCTGTGAATCATTTTGAAATTTTGTTCTTTATAAAAAAAAAAGATTATACAATCGATAACTAAACATGCATCGCACTTACTTCCAGCGCATAGCCTCTTGAGCTTCCAATCTTTATCACTGAAATTCACTGTCTCAATGCAGGAGTATCAAAAATGCGGTTTCCGCAACAAAAACCTTAACCGAGACTCAAATCACAAAAAATCACATAGCTAAACAAAACAATCGCCTGGTTGCCTGTCAAATAACCGTGGCACACCTGGGCACCTATTGGCACTCATCGTAACGCTTAGAGGCACACTAATAAAAATGGGCACGAGGGATATTGTGCTAAGCGACTCACCCTTGGACAGCTCCCATGTTAAAGTATAGGACGAAACTTTTAAAATGCTTCTAGAAAATTCAAATAAAATTCTAATTAAAAGCGGTTTGTTGTATGATGTAAGAAAATTCCTCAACTGCTCAATAACAGCATTATTTTGATTTTATTTATATTTCGCTAAAAATGTCTTTATTGAGAAGGTTTGGATTTTTCTTACATCATACAGCAAACCGCTTTTAATTATAATTTCATTTGAATTTTCCAGAAGCATTTTAAAAGTTTCGTCCTATGGGAGCTATCAGATTTATCACCACTCGGTGTCTTCTTGTTTTTTCAAGTTGGATTCTTCAATAAACCTCATTAGTATAGATAGGCATGATTTTGAGTGTCAAATGAAGAAACAGTATTTGTTTCTTTTTTATGAAGAACATGTTGTGTAATTTTTATGCAAAGATCCAAAGGGAGCAATTAGTACAAGTTGTAAGTATGTAAATAGATGGCAGCAAGAATCTGTGACTGACGTTATTCTACATAATCATTTTGGTTGAATGGAAAATGACTTTTTCACAAAGGAGGTAATGCAATGTTTGGCTAGAAATCTCAACAAATTATTCGAACAGACGTCAAAGTTAAATTCTTGAAACCCTTAGCACTTTCATGCAAACTAGGACTACCAACATAAGGAATATTTCCCTTACATGATGGTGATGCTACTCACCGTGGGGTTGCTGAGAATGTTGAGAAATTTACGTTTAATTTTGACTTCCCCATGTTCAATCCCATGCGAAAAATTATTGCCAAAGCGTTGGTTATATTGGTCTTTGCCACTAAGTCACAACAAAAATCAAGGTTCACAACAAAACAAATCATATTTGAGAAACTTACCGTAAAAAGGGGTTGCTGAGTATTTGCTCTAAAGCCCAGTCGGTTGCCACCCGGGGGACAGAACAACTGTAAAAGTTCTGAGCTATTGAAATAAATCTTAAAACTCTGAATTTTCCAAAGGACTACTAAATGCATCATTTCAGTACAAATATACTAGGGATTAAGAAATATATCCCTGAATTAGTCCTAGGTTCCTAGAAGTATAGAAAAAAAGACCCACAATTGAGGGTACATCATGAAAAGTTAAGAAGACGACTTCCCAGAGCTTCAGGAAGATAATTCCCGAGGAAGAGACTTCTTCAAAACAAAAAACTTCACCGATGGTCAGGTAGAACCTTCTCAGAAGTATTGGAAGCAAGCAGTCCAAGCAAGAAGAACCTTCAAAAATTCAGGACCAAACATTACTGAAGCTCAAGATCATACTTACCAGAATTTCAGGGCAGAACTTCCCCAAGAACCAGGAGACGACTTATCAGAGCATTAGGACGAAGTGGAGGGAAGAAGACTTCTTTGAAGTTAGGAAATTTTCAGAGATTTTGGAGTGCATCCCAGAAATTCAAAATTGAACTACTGAGAAGTTCAGAAAAAAAATTTGCCCAAATTTTAGACGGGAACTAACTAGGAAGGGCACCACCAGGAAGCACCTTTAATTTCTCAAAATATCAGGAAAAAAATTCCTTAGGAAGTGCTAGGCAGAGGAGAACATTCCAAAAGTTCAGAATAGAGATTTCTCAAAATTCTTTTTAGAGAACAGAATTAATCTTTCCAGGAGCATTGGGGGTAATTATTTCTAATTTGAGCAAGAATTTCCCAATAGTTTCGAAACAAACTTCCTCAGAGTTATGGAGAAAACTTCCCAAAAGTTCAAAAATCCAGGAAGAAACTTCAAGAACAAATTTAAGGGAATTTTCCTAGAAATTTTGGAAACGGCTTTGCCAAAGTTTCAATAAAAGTTTCCTAGTTTTTCGAATTCCAGAAAGAAACTTACCAGAGAGGGCAGGATCAGGAAAACTTTTTTTTTCCAAAAAATCAGTAAAGAAATCCTCAGAAGTATACACAAGAGGACTTCTCAGAAGTTCCTAAGATACCAAAAGTTTAGTTGTAACTATCCAGAAGTGCTAAAGAGCGTCTCTAAAGTTTCGAATCGAACATTCCAGCATTTCAGAATGAGAACTCTTCGAATTTTAGAAAATTCCAGATGTTCAGATAGATACTTTTGATAAAATCTGGAAGAAACTTTCCAGAAGTATAGGGGGAGCTTTCTAGTAGTTCCAACAGGAACTTCTCAGAAATTCAGGAACAAACTTCCCCGAAATTCAGGAGAATCTCTCCTCTTAGATTCAGAAGAGAACATCTCGGAGGTTCAGAAAAGGACTTCCCTTAAGTTCAGGAAGAGACTTCTTACAACTTTAAGAAGCATTTCCAAGAAATTTTGGAAAGTTTTTTTCCCAAAGGTTTGCGGAAATTTTCCTCGTAGTTCAGGATGGGACTAATCAAAAGTTTAGAATGTAACTGTGTTCAGGAAAAAACTTACCAAATGTCAGGAAAAAACTTACCAAATTCAAAAGTCATCGGGATTTTTTGTCATATGGAAGGAACCATACTCACACCTTTTTCAAATTATTTGAGTAGCTTTTTTGTCATTTACTCGGTTCACCGATCTCAGTTCAGTTCAGCCTGTTCAAAACGTACCGCTTAGAGCATCTTTAGCGGTGGTCTATTTTAACATCTTTATAGTTGATTTGCATCAGCAAACTTAAAAAGAACCAGCTAAAACAGACCAACTTTGCATTCCCCGCACCGGTGTAGTCTTTCTTGTTTTTAAACCCACCAACACCTATCATCTTGTCAATCTTACAATATCCAGAGATCAGAAGTTTGGTTTTTTTCAGAGACCGAGGATTTTTCGCAAACTTTTTACCATGGATTGGTTTGAGTGGTGGTGAGTGTGTGAATGCATGCATCTCATTTAAACGATTTTAGATAGTGCTGATAGTGATAGATAGAGCCACGCCAACCTATGACAAGAAGCACTTTCTGCGACGTTTCAACATGCCAAAGGATATGATCCTAGACATTATCCGACAACTAGAGTCAACTGATGACTTTTTCCAGCTGTTGCGATGCAGCTGGATATGTTGGCCTTAGTGTTACAAAGGTGCTTAACGGATGTTGGTGTATGTCCTCAGCTAGTTCTCTCGACGAAAACTTGGAGGTTGGTGGCCCTGAGGAATTTTTGCAAATCTGTCCTCAAGACTTACGGACCGCAGTATTTACGCCCATAATATCGGAAAAAGTAGAAACTGATAGACAAAAATTATCTCCCAAAAGTTCGAAAAAAAATCTTGTAAATTCAGTGCACCTGGAAACTCAGAGAACTTATCTGAAGTTCGGTATACTTTTTAGATTTGACTTTCCCGAGGTTTAGCTACTCTCCCTGATGTCAAAGGAACATACCATAAAATCAGGGAACTTTCCAGAAAATAAGGGTTCTTCCTAGAAGTTCAGACAACTTTCCTGAAATTCAGATTGTTTCCTAGAAAATCAGATAATTGTCCACAAGTTCAAGGAGCTTACCACGAGTTCAGGGAAGTTTCCAAAAGTAAAGGGTTCTTGACAGAAGTTCAAGTAACAATCCAGAAATTCAGGGGGCTTCCAGAAGTTTAGAAAACTTATCAGATTATTTTCGGTATTTTTCAGAAGTTCATAGAACTACTCAAGATGTTCAGGGAACTTCCCAAAAAATTCAAGGAAATTTCCAGAAAATTAGAGAACTTCCAAAAAAGAACAGTCAAGAAATTCATGAAGCTTTTCAACAATTTCCGGATCCTCCTAGAGGTTTAGTGAACATCCTAGAATTTCATGAAACTTGCTTGACACATACAAATTTCTAAGAAGTTCAGCCAACATGTAGGAGATCAAGAAACTTCCTTGAAGTTGAGGGTTTCTGAACTCTGAATTCAAAAAAACTTCTCAGAACTTCAGGAAATGCTCACAGAGATCATGGAACTCCCCCAAAGATCAGGAACTTTTCAAAAGGTCAGCAAACATCTCAGACGTTCAGAGAACGTCCCAGAAATTTAGAAAATTTCCCAAAAGTTCAGGGAACTTTCCAGAAGCTCGAAAAAACTCCCGAATGCTCAGGGGATTCAGCAATTCAGGAAATTTCTCAGTAGTCCTGCGATCTTCCAAGAATTTCAGGAAACTTCCCCCAAGATCGGGGAATTTTCTAAAATTCCAGAAAACGTCCCAGATAAAGAGGAATCTGGATTTTTTGAGCATTCGAAAAGTTTAGGAAACATGCAAAGGTTTTTCCATAAATTTGGGGAGCTTCCTAAAACTTCAGGGATCTTTCCAAGTGATCGAGAATGTTTCCCAAAAGTTCAGGGTATTTAAGTTTTAAGAAGAACTTAAACTTCTTACTACTCGATAATTTTTCGAACCCAACCAAAACGAAAATAAAGAAACCAACTACTTTTTAATCAATTTCATAGAATTTCCACCTATTCACAATCTTGGAGATCATAAAAAGTTCTTGTACGGTTTAACAACATCTCGGTAATGCTAACTATTCCACAGAAATTCCACGGCTTCCAAGATTTGTTTTTCAATTTCTCGTAAGTTATTTAAATATGTGTGATATTCTGCTTTTTATCATAGAATATGTACCTGTTGGAAGTTAAAACAACTTCTGGGAAGCAAAATATGATTTTCTAAGTTCCCGTCGTTTCCAGAAAGTTGTGCCTTTTCCATGGATGATCAGCAAACTTTTTGGAAGTTCATCCAAGTTTCCAAAAACGTTAATAATTTTTCGCCAATTCAATGAAATTAACTTAAGTTCCACCATTTCTCTCCTCGAAAGACAGCGAGCAAAATTCATGATAATCTGGAAACTTCTAATTATTTTATTCAACTGCCGAGAAGTTTAATCAACTTCTGGCATGTTCATTATGGCTATTTCCACCCAATCTTCATAGATATTCCGAAGTTCATTAAATTAAATTTTTAAAGAGTGCGTTCAGTAAGAAACATAGAAGCTTATAAAAGTTCGGAAATGATGCAAAATAGATCCGGTATAAAACAAAATTTACAAACACCAGCGATGCAGCGATGTTTTTGCGTTTGGTCTAAACAAATAAATCCAAACCACGATTTGAACCTCCGTTGAAGATGCCCTTAGAAGAATTGGCTACACGGCTGTAACAGGTGAGGCCAGTGTTTGAATTTTGGCACATGGTTAAAGAAGAATTTGGGCAGCTGTGCTCAATGCCGTCTGACGTTGTTTGCCGGATTCCAGAGAAAAGAAAATGGTTTGGAGAAATTTTGGCTAGAACCAAGAAGGAGCACCAAATTTGACAACATTTGTTGAAAATTGGCTCATCCTGTCGCACAAACAGGCCTTTTTTAAATAAATGGAAAGTGGTAAATCAAACTGGAAAAAGTTTGTTAGCTCAGAGATTTAGCTACGAGTAATTTATATCAAGTCAGTTAACAGTCGGGAAAATAAGGCAAAAATGCGGGAAAAATTCGGGAAAAATGTGGGAATTTTTATATTAAGATTGTGTGGCCACCCTGAAATGTTTCTGGAGGGTAAAGTTGGGTTCTTAAATGTGAATTTCGAAGAAAATAAGAAGTGACTGCCAGGAAGTTCATGAGCAATTTTGTCCGAAGTTCAGGAGGAAACATACAATCCAAGAAAAAGATGCAAAAACGTTTACATAATCACACATACAGCGAAAATGGCATAACTCGCTCTTTTATTATGTCTTCTCGTTGAAAGAAGACTAATTTTGTAAAAAAAATTACAGACTTCTATAGACATTCCCAGACATTTCAAATTTTTATCACAGATATTTGAAAAAAATATCTGGCATCCTTGGTGGTAGTGTTTTAGCAACAAAATGCGAATCCATCATGTGTTCTATGCTAGAGGTCATGTTCATTGCACAGAAATAAGACGGAATCAATATAGTTGATCTAAATTTTCCTATCATGGTCATGCTTATTTCGATTATTTCGATTATAAATTCGTATTTTGGAGCATTTCACAATATTTCGTTCGAACTGTAGAAACTATGGCTTGCTGACTACAGTGAAGAGTCTCGTAAATGAACCATTTTATTAAATCTAACTAAAATTTAAACTCAACTACTTCTCAAATCGAACACTTTTAATCCACC
>JASCZW010018731.1:0-14919 GCA_034211315.2 Aedes japonicus | reverse complement strand
TTCGAGCTGGTCAATCTCGGGAAGTGCGACACTTTCTCGGGGTAGAAGTTCGACGTAAAGGCAATGAGTTCAAGATCAGTTTGCGCAACTACATCGACCGTTTGCTCGAGGAACACGGAATGGAAGAAGCGAAAGGTGCAAAATCGCCACTGGATCCAGGATATTTGAAGCTTGCCGATTTTGGAAGTCCTTTCAACGATCCGACGAAGTATCGCAGTCTTGTCTGTGGCTTTCTCTACTTGGCGGTCGTAGCAAGACCGCACATCGCGGCTTATGCTGCGATTTTGGGAAGCAAGGAAGACAGCAGCGAAGCGTGCGCTGCGTTTCCTGAAACGAACGAAAGATTACTAGTTGCAGATGAGTGGAGCTGTTGATCAGCCATTGGTCGGATTCTCCGACGCAGATTGGGCTGGTGATGTTGAAGCCGCTGATCCACCGGCATGGTGTTCCAGTTCGAAGGCAGCACAATTTCGTGGGCAAGTCGTCGTCAATCGTCCGTTACCCTTTCGTCAATAGAGGCCGAATACGTCGCGGTCAGCGAAACGTGCCAAGAAGCGCTGTGGTTGCGACAGCTGCTCCACGACTTCGGCGAACAGCAAGACAATTCTACCGTAGTGATGAAGGACAACCAGGGGTGCTTGGCATTTGTACGATCAGAGAGAACCAGCAGACGCTCCAAACATATTGACACCCGTGAGCGATTCGTGCAGGAGCTGTGTTCCAAGCAAGTCAGTTAAACTACAGTACTGCTCGATGGATCGTATGGATGCTGACATCAAGACCAAACCCCTGGGTCCAGTGAAGCACCAGGAGTTCTGCGAGCTGCTTCGGACTGAAGGAGGACTGCTGAAGAGAGCCTACATTGAGGGGGATGTGGAATGGTGCAATGCCATACCTTTTCATCCGTACACATTGCATTGTTCACCTGCAATACCTACACCTTGCGCTGGCTGCTCTGACAGTTTTCGCGACATAAACACAAACATAAGTATCCATTCTCGTTTTGGCGAGACCACGTAAACGTGTTTATTACTTTCAAAAAAGTGTTCGTATGTTTTAATAGTAGTTCGCGAGTTCTGTTGATTTCCCCGAGTTGTATTCCGAAATTACACCTGCCTTGTATTTTTTCCGCTGCGTTGGCCCCCCGGAGTCTACCTGCCGTCACGTTCTATGCACTTCAATGAACATCCTCCAAACTTAAAAAAATGCCTACTTTTCAATCCCAAAAAATGAATACCTTCAAGTATGTTTTTTTCATTTCAGTGTGATAGTAAAAATGGATTAAAACAAGGCTATCATCAAAGTAGAAATGTCGATTTGTTCTAGTTGCCTGGCTTTGCCAAAAAAAAATAGAAGAAAAAATAGAGGGTTCTTCCAAGTCAAACCTGAATCCAGTATCATGGACAGCCTACGAAGCACTAATTGGATCATTAAAATTGATGTATAGCCGTCTGTAACCGTCACTTTCTTGGAACTGGAAACTTTCCTCATGAATCAAGAAGAAACATGTTCCTTCCTAATGGTGTATTTATTTGCATGTGCAGGGTTTTGAGATAAATCCATACGGAATTTCCTGGATTACATCAGCCTTGATCTAAACTTTTGTGACATTGGCGCTGAATTTCTTATAGATCTTCATTTCATAAAGTAGATAGTTTCTACACACAATCACATTTTACAAATGCACAATATGTTCACTTTTTGACGTACAACCTCATTAGATATTTTTGCGTAAAACCTTTTTAGACATTTTATGCATAAGGTCTGTATCCACATTAATCCGGACACCTTCAAATCATTGTAACTTTTGAAATATTGCACTTAGTAATGAAAAATTTCACTGTGGTATAGCTGTCTATGATGAAAAAGACTATGATTGATGTGATGTGACATTGATGTGATGTGCTCATTTTCGGAACGTTTGATGGTGGAGACGAAACCGAGAAGTGACAAAAACACTGGACGCGCTGATCCTGTCATGGACCGAAACGTGAAAAGGATATTAACGAAAAACCAAATAGCTCCATTCGAACGGTGGCTCGTAAAAATAGGGATGTCGCCTGGTTTTGTCCAAAAATCAAAACAACGTTTGAGACCTAGGCCGTATAAAGTAAAAACAGTTCCAAATCGCAACGACAAACAGAACTTGGCAGCAAAATCACGGGCTCGACGTTTGTACTGCGAATATTTGACGAAGTTTTCATGCGTTGTTATGGACGATGAAACTTATGTCCTGGAGGATTTCAAGCAGCTTTTAGGGCTGGCTTTTTATTCTGCTATGGCCAAGTGAGCATTTGTTCTGGCCCGATTTGGCATCATACCACTATGCTAAAACGGTGATGGAATGGTACCAAGCAAATCAAGTGAATATTGTACCAAAAACCTCAAAGCCGCCAAATCGTCCAGAGCTACGACCAATCGAGAGATATTGGCCTTTGATGAAGCGGAAGCTTTCTGGAAAGACTCTACAGCAAATTTGGACTGGAACACTTACAGCAAATTTGGACAAAGACGGTTTCTACGATTTCTGAAGAGTCTGCACAAACCCTTATGAACGGAGTGAAGCGCAAAGTTTGAAAATTTTATGCCAATACCGAATAACTATGTTTTGTCTTCACGAATTGTTAAAACACATCCCATGAACCTGAAATAAACAACTACGACGGAAATATAATGCGAAATTTATGTTATATTCATGTTTTCAGGTGTCCGGATTATTGCGGATACAGACCTTAGTTCCAGTCTTCAAGTCATAATTGCAAATTTCAGATTTACCGGTGTATAGATGCATTAACACGGAGCAGGTAAAGGTTTCTAGTGTCTGATTTAAGTTTAACCGTTACTATTAAATCACAAGAACAGACCATGTTGGTAGAATTCTTGTTAACAGATTTCTTGATGCCCTCAATCAATTTTTGGAACCATCATTTTCAAAATTAAAATTTCCCCATATCACAAACTAGAAACCTAAATCCATTCCCCCCAATCATCTTCCAATCCGTTAGTTTGAACTCGAACCACAATGATTATCACATTCAAAGGGTTGTTTGAACTGGAAAAAAGAATGACGAAATCTAATCAATGCGTTGCATCATACAAAAAAAATCACATTCTCATCCAATGTCATTTGAGATAGGAGAAACCTTCTTTTTCACAACCCATCACAGAGAAAATACAAATTACTACCGACACCTCCCGCAGCTCATTAGGTGTCCCTCAGGAATCCACTCGGAATGGCGGCGCACGTTCAACGTGACAATCAACCGCAACTAGCGGAAAACGGCGCCTCTGGCCACCGCAACGAATGTCATCGATCGACCTTGAAGTGATAGAACGCTTCGGCACCAAACAACTCACCGACTTGCGGCTCTTGACATTGACGCTTGCCGGGAAACCGAGACCGAGCTTGAGCTTGACCAATATTTTGCCGATACTCCAAGATCCACGAGGCGAGATTTGACGCGCTCTGCCGATCGTTAACCGCGACGGAGGGAGGAGGAGGGAGTAGTAATTATCTACTTGTTATTATTTAACTAACTACAGGTTGTTGTTTGTTTTAACGCGCTTGTTGTAGGCTGTGTACCTTACCGATCGACAGTGATCTAGTTCAACGGTGGAGTTGTTGCATTTAGCTATCAGACAGCAGCCGGCTGGTCTCGCGCTGTCTCGAATCGAATCCGCTGTTTGGAGTCGGCGATTGCCTGAGACGGCGGAAGAACCGTGTTAGAGCATAATTATCACCGCAATTATCAACAATATTGGTAATTTAATCGAACAGCTTGTCGGATCACTATGCAACGTGGTGACATTTATTTGCTGACTGAGTAATTGGTGAGGTGATTTATGAAGCTTGTCGTGTTCTATGGGTATCTTTAGTAGGAATGGATCAGTCCAATTAGATCATTGTTGGAACTTGATTTAGATTTGCACATCTTCGCAGGCAATCTTGATTTTGAAACGTGTCAGTGAATCTACTATCAATCTCCTGTCACTTCCTTATACTGCTGTCACATCCACCTGATAAGAAAGATCGTCTGGCAACAATGTACGTAGGAATGTATAGAATACTACTTCCAACTATACCTTCCTTGAATTACTGACACGCAGCACAATCATTCATATTTAAACTTACCAACTGAGTGTTGTTGTTGTCGGGCTGTTGTTGCTGTCTCGACAGCAGCGGCTCATCGCTATCCATATGCAACGATTTCATTCATTCGAAGCCTTGTCTGTGTTGAATGAATCATGACCGGACGGGAGGCGTGTTCGTTGATTGCCGATCTCTAATCATACACTACCTGCTGTTGTTATCATACATCAATCATGCTGCTAGACGAATGGTAAATCACTTGTACTTTCGTGAGTTTGCCATTAGAACAGTTCGGATAAGTTAAGGACGAAAAATCACACTGATTCATAAGGCGTAGAACATCATGATTCCAAGAAACGGTTCAGAGTCATAAATCAACACGAACAGGTATTTAAAAGAAGCGATGGTAAATGAACAGGGACGTTGAAAAACAAAAACAGTGTGATTTTTGTTCATGTTCATGTTTGTCAAAAGTCGGGGAACGTAAAGAAAGATTTCGTGTAAAATTTACATGACATTTTGGTAGTGTGTGGGTTTATATTAAATTTTGCAAATTTATGTTAAAATAAGTGTTTTTCTAAACCTTTAATTTGGGAATTGATATCTGTCACATGTAGACTGTGAACACTTAGATTTTTTTACAGAAATCTGTAAAGTTTTACCGAATTATCAACAGCTGAACGTTCGGTAATCGGATTTCACGGATTTCGGTGAAATTTTACAGTAGTCTGTAAAAAAAATTACAAGATTTCGGTAAAATTTTACCGTTTTTTTCGCGGTTGTCAACGATTATACGCAGTGGATAAGGTTGACTGATAAGGGAACGTCCACTAATTATGTAACGCAAAAAGTGACTTTTTCTAACCCCCTCTTCCCTTGTCACGTTTTTGGTAAGGACCTTCAAATTTTTTTGTATGGATTGTCACGTTTTACCCCCCCCACATTACTGCGTGACATAAATAATGGACCATTCCTAAATGCAGTTGTGAAGTTTGCAGAGCTGCGAAAGTTGTGATTGTGTGACAAATTTACGTGGTTTAATGCCCAAGAAAGTGAAGCTTGGCTGTCCAAGAAAGAATGTTTTTGATACAGCCAAAGCAGTGTGTATTATTAACGAAAATTAAGCGAAAAAAGGCAACTCTTATGAACGAACTGATAATTTGTCTAAACTTTTGAAGACGAAAGACTCTCCACTAAAAGCGGCAGAAGTTGCGGTGTCTAAATTTTTAGTTGAGAACAGCGACATCCTCTGGTAATGATATAAATAGGTTATAGAGTATTTTTCATACATCCAGTAACCTAACGTTCTAACGAAATGCTCATGTTGGTACGTCCAAACCACTGTAGTCCAAACCACTTGATGGAAATAGTTCAAATTTTGTTCACATTATTTTCTGTACTTTTATAAGCTATGGAAAAATTTGAAATATGCTACCTATATTTTTCACAGAAATACGGGTTTTTGAAATTGGTATGTCCAAAAATTGACTTTTTTCATATATGTTATGATAACTTCAAATCTATCCATTTTATCAACATGAAATTTTGACGACATAAGGTCTATACATTTTGTATAAGGTTGTGAAGTTTTGGAAAATATGGATAATTGACAATGTTACAGGAGGTTGAACATGGAGTTTTTTGCAAACAAAATTTTGCTCGGCTTTTTTTTTGCTACTGAGTGTAGCTCGAATGAGTCGTTTATTCAATAAAATGTTCTCACTATTCTCATTCAATGCTTATTTCAGCCAATGGTGCCTACATAATTGTAATCAACCATCGACAACCTGCAACAATAACTCTTAGTATCTTTTCATAGGAATGGCTATGCTCTTCGAACATCCATGGGACTACAAGGATTCTACTTATATCTTTGTTCTTAATTTTGTTTCTTTTCAGGCAACAGATAGTTTATTTCTACCAAATTTTCAAGACAATATCTAATATCTTTTTATTTTTCAAAACTTTTTAAGAAGTGGTGCTTCGGTTGGGCATTAAGATGAATTAATGTACCAGAGGCTTGAAGGACGCCTGTGGAGTTGGGTACAGGCGGCTCGTGAAGTAGTAAGTGCTCCGAAGGACGTGTAGCAAGACAGGTAATTGTTACCCATAGTATCTATATGTCATTTTTTAATAGGTTTGCGTCGACCATCAGTTTAATCGGTTGAATCGGTTGTGTCGATACGTTTTTCCATAATATTTTGTTATCAGGCGTAGCGTTTTGTCTATTGTTTCGGTTGCCTATTGTTCGTTGCGCAAGTGATTGAGTGAGCATGAGAAGTCGTGGTTCGCAAATAAACCACTGTCCCATTTTGTAAGTGCAGCCAGCGCCATCCGTGCTGTGGGTGTGGATCGGTCCGAGTTGGCTCTCAGGCGTTGAGATGAATTGCCTTGTTTTGCTAATGAAATACCACTATCACACTCTGTGAGTGGCCCCAATAGCATCCTTACTATTCGTTTAATCGGTCCAAATCGGCTTTCCTGCATTGTAAAACATCTCCTATTATCCCAATGAAAAACCATTATCACATTTTGTGAGTGGCCCCATTGGCATCCTTACTGTTGGTGTAAATCGGTTCAAATCGGAAATCACTCCTAATTTTGAAATATTCAACTTGATAGCTTATCGTTAACCAAAACGAACCCTGCTGCTACCTAATCCAATTATCCAAAATCCCAGTGATTTCTCGTGGAAGAGCAGTGGATTCCGCGGCTACCAATGAAGTGAGTATCATGTTAACATATTCCTACCCTTTCCTTACTTGACCTGCATTCCGACTGGGCCGGCGCCGGTATTGCTTTAGTTTGGGATCACCAGTTTTTACACATTGAAGATGTATGTTAGTCCCAAGCATCATCTGTTGGTTCTCTGTGTAATAACAGCTGATCTGGCAATAACGGAGTAGCAACCTCGGGCGGTCAATCATGCTCATGCTCATGCTCACATATATTTAGATTGTAATATGATTCTTCTTTCCAATCGTCGTGGTAAACCATCACTTCTCCAAAAAACCTCACTTGTATCAGCTTCAAATAATCAAGACAAAATACACTCCCAAAGTTTATTCAAGATAAAGACAGACAAATCTTTAAACACGGGGGGGTTATAAAAAGTCACTGTTAACGTCACATAATTAATGGGTTTCCGGTGAAAGTTCAATTTTGGTTAATAACGTTTCAAATTCCGATGGGTGAAATGGGTAAAAACATTTCAAGTACAGGATTTTCGTACTGAATAAAATTACCAATAACCAATTAAGTACTAATGGTTAAAATGCTTCTAATGAATGATCGAATAAATTTAAATAAATAGACACATACAAACGGTTGCATTGATCATTTCTCTCTCTTCATCTTGTTTGGTTTTCTTAATGTATTCAATGAGATTGGACACTTTGTTACAGTAAATTGTTGGAACATTTGCGTGCTGATCAAGTGTTACGTTTTTTACTAAATACATTTGAAATTTATAGTATTGATAAGAAGCAAAATTGAAAAATATAATTCAACTGATTTTTACCCCCGTTCACATCTCCTAGCTAAATAATACTGCGAATTCATCTCCAAAAGCATATCTCTAATCCAACTTTCAAACTTAACTACAATTGAAGAACAATTGAAGCAAAATAAAAAGCATCCAAAACTAAGTTTTTGTCACCCATCTCGCATGTTTTGTGCATTAGGGAAGGCACAAAACATGCGAGATGGGTGAAGAAAACTTAGTTTTGGATGCTCTTTCTTTTTCTTCAATTGTATACTATGTCTTTTTCTCTCACGGAAAAAAATACTCAATTTTCTTAAAATTGAGCTGATCCACTTTTTAACGAAAATTGAGTAACATTTCCGTGTAAAAAAAGTGATAGTATACAATTGTACTCACAAATTGAGCTAAATGAAACGGGAGTGTACCGAAATGTGTACACGCTAAGATAAGATTACCGAAAATTACGCTTTAATTTTACCGAAAATTAGGTTTTGGTAGTAAAACCTCAAATTTCGGTAAAATTTAACGACTGATTTCGATAAATTTTACTTATTTTTTAAGTAAAGTGGATTTTCCAATGTTTACGTATTTTTTTACCTAAATTTGGTTTGAAATTTTATCACTGCGCTGCATCTGAGAATCAACACTACCGCCATTGCGAAGTTAATGACTTATTGCAATTGAACCGCCTCCTCACCTTCAGGCTAACTAGTTTCGAATTTTGTTTTAAAATAAAGAAAGAAACCACATGTAGAGACTGAGATTTGTGGCAGCCAACCCGAAGGGTGAGTAGAAATATTTACCATAAGCGGATCATGAAAATTCCGGAGAAATTTGTAAAGGGGAATGGTTCTGTGCTTGTAAATAAACATTCCCATAGGCGATTGCTAGCCAATAGTTGCTGGCTATAGTTCAATTCAGGACACTAACAGCAAAATTCTATAGAGGAACTGAGCTGTAATTCGTGGAAAATTGACGATTGGAAAGTTTGTTAACAGACGAATCTCAAAAATTGGAATGAATTGCACTTGATTCATATACACATACTAATTTATTCTATATATTTCCGCCTGTCGAAGGTTGGTCCAATGCTCTACCACCAGGAGAATACCCTTACATTATTTGTCTGGCAACTGCACCAAAACAGGGAAAGTATTATGTGTATTTACATGGAAAAATCATATTTTGTGGTCAGCAAGCAGCCATGTCTACTTGGAATAAAAATAACTACTTGGAAATAAAATACCTAATTAGAGCCTGTTCAAATTTTTCTGATTCGTTTAGTGGGGAATAAATCCGAAAAAAAATAGATCTTACAACCTTGCTTTAAACATTTTTATTATAGCATTCCAAAAACCCAAAACAGAAAAAGAAAACTTAATTTTCGGTAAAAATAAACGATTGCAAATAGTTAATTATTAACGTTTTTCGCTTGTCATCAACAGTACCGAAATTTAGGTAATCCATGTTTACCTATAATTTCAGTATGTGCACTTTTGTGCGGTTATCGGTATTTTTTACCGAATTTTCGGTACTCTGGTCTTAGCGTGTATATACAATTTTTAGAACACCTTCAGAGTAGGTCTGATTGGCCGTGTGTTTCATGTGCTATAATTTATAGCATGGTTCGAAGCGTCATCTATGTCTGATTTTCAAGAAATCGTGCACGCTTGTTCAAAATCTTTACACAGTGGACAAAAATGGATCCAAATTCCCATTAATTTAGAGGGCGCAGGGTAGGAGTCCTGAAAAATAGCTTATTTTATGGAAAAAAAATGCGGGAAATCGAATGTTGTTGGTTTTATTTAGGGCTGACCACAGCAAGTGTCCCATCAGCGTAGAATCTCATTCTGGCGAATTCTTAAGCTTTTTCCGCAAGTTTACAGTGCATTTGCGGTTCAATATAGCAGAACCAAGTCCAGTTTTGGGGTAATAACCCTAGTGAGCACCCTAAGTTAGGAGAAATGGGCAATCTCCCCTAACTTCGGTTGCTTACTAGAATTATTACCCAAAAACTAGACTTGGTACTACTATATTGAACCCAAATGCACTGTAAATTTGCAGAAAAAGCTTAAGAATTCTATAGAATAAATTTTACTTTGATCGGATGCCAGGAAGTGGTCCATTTTAGCGAGTAATATTTCTCTCATTTTAACTGTACTCATGTAAAAATGTCCAGAAAATCAAATGGTGATGGTATCGTTTAGGGTTGACCTCAGTCAATTGGTCATTTTACCTGACTTCCCCTCATACTGGAAAAAGCTCATACACCAACTCGAGGATGCGTGAATCGACCAAAAATTGGAGGCAGCGGTAGCAGCAACACTGGCAACATGGCGCGATGTCTTTTAACAGATACAAAAAAGTTTGCCGAAATGTTCGGTATTTCGAAACAACTGACCAATCATGTGAGGTTGATTAGCTGCTTAGCCGTCGTTTCTTCAAAGCAGCCCGATGCTCAAAAAGGTCAAGCAGTTGTACCATAAAAATGGAAGATCTCATCATGACAGAATTCAACTATGTGAAACGTCTACCTCCATTTGTACACTTAACCATGGAAAAGAAGGATCAATAAGAAAGCTGGTTTCTACTATTTTTTTCATAAAGCGCTTACGGAAACGTCATTAGAATGAGCATGGCCACAAAGAACAACCGTCCAATCCAAGCTTTAGTAAGATGATGATTAAAGATAGTAGTGATGTTACTGATAGATCTTTAGAAAACTCCAGAAAGCTTGGGATCTGAATTTTGTGTTTAATAATTTATTTATCTCTGTAAGGAACTAAAGGATTAGCATCGTTTGCATCGGGTTCCTTTGGGATGATCCATTAATTATGTCACGTGGTAGGGGGGAGGGGTTGCTTGGAAAAACGTGACGATCCATACACAAAAATTTGAAGGTCCATAAAAAAAACGTGACAGGGGGGGGAGGGGGGTGGGGGGTTTATAAAAAGTCACCTTTTGCGTGACGTAATTAATGGACGTTCTCTTATAAGTATGTTGGCTTCGGTTATGCTTATCTCGTCAACCGATATTTAGACCTCCGAATGATAACATCCGGTCAAAGCGAGGGTAAAATGGTAAAATAATAATCCAGCCTCCATCAACAGGTCAACCGATCAAATGTTTCTCCTTATTTGTGAGGGAATGCTAGATTTGGAAGAAAATAATGGGATATTTCAAGTTAATTGAAGCCAAATTGCGCCTGAATCTAGTCTGTTGCATGAAAGATTTCAAAAATTGTTGTATGGCGCATAAAAGATTACAAACAATGCGTTGTTTACGCTTCCTTTGCTTTAAATTAATGGAAAATTTTAAGCGCCTGTTAAAATTCTTTATTTTCTTCGGTGCATAGAAAGCTCCTTGGAAAATACGGTCACGGAACTTGAATGATGTTCTCCTCCAAAAGCCAAACCGGTGCATTTTGATGGACTACGAGACGTACGCCAAATTGGTTATCAGTAGACTTCCGGGGCCGCTATTTTCAACGCTGAGCAGAGAGGACAGATTTGCCGGATGATGTGTGATACATCCGAACAGAAAAATGTAGGTAAAAGGTTTTAGTATGGCAAGCCATGTGGCTTGAAGAGTTCTTCATATTTCATATTTCATAAGAGTTATTCATTTTTCATCAACGGTGAAAGTAACAGAAAAGAATGCATCAAAAACAGAGCTTCTACCCATCAACCGAAAGCATTCGGATCATCCTTTGTTTTGGCTGGATGTGGCATCTGCTCACTACACTTCTGTTACGTTGGAGATGCTCAAGAAGGAAAATTTGGATTTTGTCAAAAAATTCCAAAATCCCCTAAACTGCCCTGAACTGCTTCCTAGCGAAGGATACTGGGCAATAATTAAGCGGCATCTTAAGAAAGATCGAAGAGAAGCTAGCTCCGTTGATTGCTTCAAGAAAATTTGATCTGTAGCACAACGAAAAGTTTCAGAGAAAGTTGTGCCGAGTCTAATGGAAGGGATCAAGAGTTAAGCCCGAGCGTTCTTCAGAAATGAGAAGTAGTAAATATTCAAACTCACGTAAATTCGGTCATTTGTATGTTGATTTTTATTTATACTTTGAGAAAAAATATTGGTAAACGCAAAAATTTTCGATTTTCTTTTAAACGGAATTTCACGTTGAATTAGGCACAAACGTCACATTAGTTTGATTTGGCTACCTACGGTGGTAAGAACAAACTAAAATTTTGAGTAACTGTTTCGAGAATTAAGCAGTTAGGTTCAACTAACATCCGTTTGTATTAACCATTTTCTTGTTTGTTTCATTATGACAAATATGAAAACAAACTGATTTGTGGGTTGATTCTACCAACGCGTATAGTTTGTTTCAACCAAATTTTAGTATCATTTAAACTAAATTGCTGTGTCAGAGTATGCAGAAGGGCCGGATGACGGAAACTGGAATAACCAAAAAATAATAACTTGATTCAAACTAAATTTTTAGTTATATTTTCTTCAAACAAAATATCATTTTGATTTCACCGCCGCTTTGGTTGATTCAATCTAAACTTTTGATTTCTTCCGCTGAGCTAACACAACCTGCGTTTTGGTAATAATATACTCTTTTCAAGGTGAAAATAACAAAAATATTAGCTTGGAACAACCATTATTTGTGTTGTATTGTGGTAATATCTCTTGGTCAACCAACCTATCTGTTTGTTTCTAAACGAAACCGTTGCACAGTGGGCAAGAACTGATGAAAACTATGGAAAAAATCTGTAGCTTTTGTCACTTTAAAGTGCGGCTTGTAAACAAGGTCATTTCCGCTTGGAAATTGTCTTGTAAATCGAATGAAACTGGTTTCAATCACTGCACGGATATGGCTGTGGAGTTATAGAGCTTATTTTACCCCACTTCCCTTTATATTCTTGAATAATTTATAGACATCTATGCACGGAGAGGCTCAAGATCAACACAATAGTGCTAGTCTTTTGTAAAATTTCTTGAAAAATCGAATAGAAGTCGTTTCATTTACTACACGGCCTTGTGAACAAAGATATGGCTGTTTTTACCCCCACTTCCCCTTAAATTATTGAATAATTTATAGATATCTTTGCACGGAGAGGCCCAAGATCAACAAAATAGGACTAATCCCAGTGTGTAATTTCCTGGAAAATCGAATAGAGGTTGTTTTAACCACCACACGGCTCTGTGAACGAAGATATGACTGATTTTACCCCACTTTCCCTTATATTCTTTAATAGTTTATAGATATCTTTGCATGGAGTCACTAAGAATCAACAAAATAGGCTAGTCCTATGTGAAATGTCCTGGAGAACCAAATAAAGGTTATGTTATATACCGCACGGCTCTGTGAACAAAGATTTAGCTGATTTTACCCCATTTCCTCTTATATTCTTAGGATAAATAATTCAACCACATGACCCCGGCGTAGTGGTTAACATCAATACCTCTCACGCCAAAGTCACGAGTTCGAATCTCACCCCCGGAATAGTTACGAAAATACCCAAAAAGGTATTTGAGTGACTACGACAGGAGATGAACCAGTTCAGGGCTGAAAATCTTGATAGTAAAGATTGGACTTGGAGAAAATGCGACACTTTGTTTTGGGTGTAACTTTTTATCGCGTGGGTAAAAATTAATTAAATTTTGGTTAATATTAGTTTAGAGTGTTATGTTTATGTATGCAAAATTTTATGTGTCAAGAAATTTTCTAGATGCATTCGAAACAAGAAGAGCTACGCCAAGAGCAAATCTTGGACGCGGTGATCGATAATCCTGGTCAGTCGCACAGATGGATCGGCAAAAGGCTTTGAATCCACCATTCCACCGTATCCCGCATTGTGAAGATGTTCCAGGAGACGAAGACCATCGAGCGGCGCGTTGGAAGCGGCCGAAAACCGAAAACGGAATATCCAGAGAAGGCGCGGAAGATAAGGCAGTTCTTTAAGAATAACCCGAACCTTTCCACCCGAGACGTGCCCAAAAAGGTCAATTCGTCGAAGTGGTTCGTTCAGCAGACCATGAAGCGGGCTGGGCTACGTGTTTTCAGGTCAGGAAGGCGCCAAACCGGACTGACAAGCAAAACACGGTGGCCAAATTGCGTGCGTGGAAGCTGTACCGTGAGTACGAGACATATATCAAGGCGGACACCAAACAAATTCTCGGCCTCGAGTTTTTATTCGGTACGTCCCGCATGGAGGTTTCGTAAAAGTTCCGGAAGAGAAAGATGGACAAATTCGCGAAGAAGTCCTGTTGTGGCAGGCGATCTGCGAGTGCGGACGGTACAGCAAGCCGTTCGTTACAACCGGCACCATAAACGGGCAGATTTATCGAGAGGACTACTTGCAGAAGCTTCCTTCCTCCGCTCTCACCGTGGTCCCACGCTATTCTGGCCGGATCTCGCTTCGTGCCATTATGCCAAGCCTGTAATGGATAGGTACAAAGCGAAGGGCGTTTATGTGGTCCCGAAGGAGGCGAACCCACCAAAAACTCAAGAACTTCGTTCGAAATTGTGTAAGGAAGATGGACAAAGCCTCGCCTAAGATCTCATGAGCAATGTTAAGAGAAATGAACGAGCATTCAGCTTGGGGGTGGAAATTCAATAAATAAATTATGCCAAACCATAGCTTATATATAGTTATTTAATCCTGAAAATTTGAGAAGTATCCGATTCAAAATGATCATTTTTGTGAGTCTCATTTTTCCGAGTCCAGTTTTTAAAGGAAAAAAAAATCAACTATATGGGTTAAACTGGGGTGAAATCAGCCATATCTTTGTTCACAGAGCCGAGCGGTAGTTGAAACAGCTTCTATTCGATTTTACAGGAAATTTCACATGGGACTAGCACTATTTTGTTGATCTTGAGCCTCTCCGTGCAAAGATGTCTATAAATTATTCAAGAACATTAGAGGAAGTGGGGTTCTTGCCCACTGTGTTTTTGGTTTAAAACAACAAAACAAATTTTTAAAATTACTAGTTTCTTAGTTTGGATATCGACAAACAAGTTTGTTGGTTCACACGGGGCTGTTTTTTCTCCGTGTATAAAGCAAACTTATGAATTTGTTCGAAAATAAATATTTTCCTTTGACAAACAGGTGTTAATTTTCTTCAAGGGAACAGTCCTCACATGCTCAAAGCACCCTCTCATTTCTTTAGTATTACTATCCCGTTCTACACGGAAAAGTTACTCAATATTCGTAAAAAGTCTCTTTGCGAAGGTTGAAGTAACTTTTCCGTGTGAAAAAAGGGATAATCCGAAAGAAAGAGAGGGTTTTGGCGATGTAAGCTAACGCATGCCATGCCACTGTAAAATTCCAAACCGATCAACTATCCATCTTCGCTATCTGCCTTACACATTGTAAAATGTGCT
>JASCZW010018730.1:0-12500 GCA_034211315.2 Aedes japonicus | reverse complement strand
TGGGCGCCCTCAATGTAAAGATCAGACAACTTGAACTATGAGCGAAACATTTGACGCCATGGTCTAGGAGGAATGTGCGAAAGCAGAGAGCTGTTCGCAGAGATATGTGGTAACAAAGACATAGTCACGTGGGTTTCTGGTGACAGCTTTACCGAAAATCAAATCGACCACATCTGCGTTAGAAAAAAAAATGGTAACAGTGCCTTCTCGATTTGCAGAAAAACGTAGTCTCGATGTCGCGTCTGACAGAGCAGGAAGTTGGACGACGGTTCAACACACGTCGACTAGAAGATATCACGGTGAAAACGTCCTTCGTTGAAGAACTGGAGGCTTGTGCAGCAGGTATTTCGGAAAGTGCCTTCATCGCGACCAGCGAAAATCTTTGTGAGCTGCGCATCCAGAGAAAACAATGGATCACAAACGAAACCAGGATGGAGCTGGAGAAGCGAAGAGAAGGCAAAGCCACGATAGACCGATCAAAATCCTGAGGAGCCAAAGTTTTAGCTCGTCAACGAGACTTGGCTCTGGAAAAGGAAGTGAAGCGCTCATGCCATCTGGACAAGCGAGCGTGGGTGAACTCTTTGGTCGGCGAAGGTGAGAAAGCCGCAACAACCGGGGTCAATAGCCAACGAGGGTCAGCGATATCTCTCACGACGTCTAAGTGGGTCAAAGACAAATGCGACGATGCCTGTGAAAGACACAACTGGTTTATTATTATTAACCGAGCCAACTGGCCTGCTGAAACGCTGGTTCGAGCACATTGACCAACTTTGGCAAGTGCCAGACAGGCTACCAACACCTTGGCATGATCCGCCAAGGGTTTGACGTATCACACGTGTCTGTGGCACAATCATTGCAAGAGATTAAAACAACCATCAAAAACATGAAATCGAGCAGAACCTTAGGGGTCGGACGCAAATCAGCCAAGATGCTCAAAGCTGACCCGGTGATATCCGTTCAACTGATTTATCTTTTGCAACTTTCCGGCCGGCTGGATGCAGGGTTTCTTTGTAAAGTTTCTCAAAAATGGTGACCTTTCTATGTGCAATAACTGATCCTAACACGGATTCCGAAGAAGATCACTGCAACTCTCCGGTGGCAGCAGGCTGGATTCCGTGCCGAAAGATCCAGTGAGGACCATATTGTCACGCTCCGTATTATTCTGGAACAGATCAACGAGTTCCATGAGTCCCTATATTTGGTTCATTGACTTCGAAAAAGCGCCCTAAGATGCAAATGAATCCCTGAGAGAATCTTCGGCCTCATCGATGCTCAGCTCGAGGCCTTTTCGTGCATAACGGAATCTTGTCAGATCTTATCCGGGTCGTCGTAGCTGGGGTGATGCAAAGATGTGTACTTTCTCCACAACTGTTCGTCATCGTAATCGACTAGATACTGGTAGGAACGATTTACCGTGAACCAAACCATGGGTTGCCGTGCAGCCTTTTACAATGTAGCACCCCAAGGACTTTAAATTGGTTACGATGTATCACTAGTAGCCTCACGCCACTCTGTTATGGAGGGTAAGCTCAACGACCTTGCCGAACGCTTTTCATCACCAGGTTTAACTATCAACGCTAACAAGACCAAATCGTTGGATGTTAACACGGCGACCCCGTCTAGTTTTACGGTAGCCGGGCAAACAGTGGAGAATGTTTAAATCTTCCAATCTTGACAGTCAAATAGCGCAGACGGTGGTACCAATATTGACATAGGGAAAATCGACCAGGATGGAGATCTTTCAAGTCAGCCCATTCCACCACCGGGCTACGCAAAACCCTCAAGTAAGTAAGTAAGTAAGATTATCACGATCAACTACCCAAAGTACACACAAAACATCTTTTTACAATGATTTATAATTGTTTGTATTACAAATGTATTATAAACGTATTGCAAAACATGTCAAGTTTAAAGCGGTTTGCATTGCTCGTATTCTGACAAATGGTCGAGCTAAAAATAATTTTCAAATGCTGGAAGTAATTAATACTTTTTACTGTTCTTGAAAACATGGCTCCATACATTTATAAAACATAAACAGGACAAGATTTTATGGGCAGTTATTTACTACTGTCGACATTACATTACACCGACCATGTTTTGCAAAACGTGTTCTATTTTCTCATTGCGATGAATTTGTTATACAATATCGTGGTTTCACTGCCAACGGGAAGCACATCATAGATACTCAGAGCTTACTTCTCAACAATCTGAGTTGGCTCAGCAAAGCAGCTACAAACCTATCACGCCAAGAACTGGTGTTCAAATCCCACGCTTGACGATGTTATATATTTGTATGCGGATAATTTTTTTTCCATTTTATGTTTTATATGGATTCATATTTTGCGCTTTTTGCGTCATATTAGAGTACGAAATAAAGTATTTTACACCTAAATTTATAAACTGTTTTTGTCATTTAACAGTACTTTCAACTTGTTTAATACAAGCTGTGTTGCTTGGGTAGGTAGCTCTATACTTTTCAACGTGATACAGAAGACACTTATTTTGCATATCAAGGACGTACACGCAAACCTCATTTCTTTTTAAATTTAAAATAAACTTTTACTTTATAAATCTGCAGTTCCATAAAAAATAGATAAACGATCTCGCATAATTTCATAATAAATGGTTATTTTGTTTTTTATCGGTAAATGTAAGACCCGTTTTTTTTTATAAGAGTGGCCAGCGCTGGGTAAGTGTGGTCCGGAAAAATGATTTATTTTTAAAATGTTCTTTTTTCAAAAATTAATAACTTAGAATAACTGAGCCAGTTTGAACAGTCGAATACGCAAATCAAAGGTTATTATATATATATTCCCAAAAAAATTTAAGAATATAAAAATATTTAAAAATATGGTCTCGGAATCCTACAGATCCTATTGCAATCTAGAGCCTCTTGTCCAGTAACTCCTATCCCTACCTCACCGTGCTGCCGACTGGGGTATGTACCGTAGCACTGTATCGTGCTAACGACACACGCAAATTCTACGAGAAGTTGAACAGCTCGCGCAATGTCTACGTACTACAAGCCTATATGTGAGACCTGGAAGGCAACCTTCTCACAGGAGAATGTGAGGCGATTGAAAAGTTGAAGCAGTATTTCGACAAGCACTTGAACAGAATCCCGACCCCAACCCTTCAGGACGTTGAAGAGGAAATTGGTCGGTTGAAAAACAACAAAGCTGCTGAAGTTGACCGACTCCCAAGCGAGCTATTCAAATACGGTGGTAAAGCACTGGCCACGGTGCTGCACTGAGTAATTACCAAGATTTGGGAGGAGAAATGTTCACCGGAGGATTGAATGGAAGGCATAGTGAATCTATAAAAAGGGCGACAAGCTGGATTGCTGCAATTATCGTGCAATCACACTACTGAGCGCCGCCTACAAGTTGCTCTCCCAAATTTTATGCCGCCGCCTGTCACCAGTTGCAAAGAAGTTCGAAGGGCAATACCAGACGGGATTCTTGGGTGCCCGCGCTACTATGGACCAGATTTTCGTGATTCGGCAAGTGCTGCAGAAATATCGCGAATATAACGTGCCCACTCACCATCTTTTCATCTATTTCAAATCAGTTTATGATCGAGACCAGCAATGGACTTCCGGAAAACCTGACGCGGTTGGTCAAAGCAACTATGGATCGAGTTCTGTGCGTCGTCCGAATATCAGAGATACTCTCGAGTTCCTTCGAATCTCGGAGAGGGGAACGGCAAGGTGACGGATTGTTTGTTCTTTAACATTGCATTGAAGGGTGTGATATTTGGCTTCGCCGCCGACGTTGATATCGTAACACGCAATTTTGAGACGATGGCGGGGACGTACATTAGACTTAAGCCTGAAGCTGGGATTGGGCTTGTGATTAATGCATGGAAAACAAAATACATAAGGGAAGAGGTTTACGAGAAGACAATGTTGGCATCCTACCACGACTTCAGAACGACGCAAATCGAGGTAGTTGACAAATTTGTGTATCTAGCCTCTTTGATGACTTCCGATAACGACACCAGCAGAGATATACAAAGGTGCATTATGGCTGGCAATCGTGCCTACTTTGGACTTCGAAGGACGTTTAGATCGAACAAAGTTCGCTAAACTACAAAGTTGACAATCTACAAGATATTAATTAGACCGGTGGTTCTCTATGGCCACGCGCCTTTGGTGTCTTTGAGCGGAAGGTGCTGCGTGCGATCAACGGCGGAGTGCAGATGGAAGACGGAACGTAGAGGAGGCGAATGAACCAAGAACCCTAGCAAAGGAAAATAACAAGCTGATATCATATAAGTCACAAATTCTGTTATCCCAGCTATCGTTTTAATTTCTGCTGTTATCGCATAACAAATTCAGTTATCACCATTGGCAAATTTTGTTATCATATGTTATCATTATGAACACACGTATTTTTATGAACGTTATAAGTTGAATTGTAAAACTATTAATATTTACAGCATATATGAACCAAAAATTTTGCTTTTAATCAAAATATGATTTTCAGTTATTATCATGAAGATTTGATTTCAAATTGATAACATAATTTGAAACTATTTCAATAAATATGCTTACAATCAGTGCTGTAAAATGTCATTTCGTGCAATTGGATTAATTTACCGATATCTATGTTCAACAGCAGCATTCATGAATATGGTATATGATAAAACTGAAGATCTTGACAAATTCTACAATTTTGTCTAAAAGTGCACTGCCCTAACTGGTATATAGAAAGTGTTATATTCGCTGTAATATTCAAATGATATTCATTGATGAATATCATTTGAATATACAGATATTGCGCTCTCACGTGTTAGGTTTAACAGTTAGAACAATACATTGTGAATCAAATTTATGAAACTAATCAAGCAGCACATTTTTTGCATAAGTGCTATTGTGAAAATCAGCATCTGGAACGAGTTGTTGGCAAATTTAGAGCATTGGGTCGAAATGACTTTTTACAGCACTGCTTGCAATACAAGATTTGTTATCAAGTTGTTCTCAGTGATAACAAAATAAGTTATTATGATATTCAAGGGAAGGACCATTAATTATGTTACGCGGTAAAGGGGGAGGGGTTTGGGAAAACGTGACGATCCATACAAAAAAGTTTATGGTCCATACAAAAAACGTGATCAGAGGGGGGTATAAAAGTCACTTTTGCGTGACGTAATAAATGGACGTTCCCCAACGAGTATTTTTTGTTATTCATTCTGTTTTTGTGTTGTGGCGTAGAGACCACAGCGTCCACTGAGTTGAACTTTTGTGGTATACCTCTATATACTATTCTAACTCGCATCTTAAAGCTAGATCACCATTTGTCAAGTGACCAGCCTAAGACGCGTCTCCCAGTCAGGCAAAATTGAGTTTATAAAACCCACCACATATAGCATATAGCCACTGTTCAGAAATTTAAGTCTTCATTCTTTCTGTTATTTTGGCTGTTTATTCAGCCTCAATGATAACATATTCAGTGATCAAAAAATAATAACCTGGCATTAGAACTTGTCATCAATTTGATATAATCCTTTACTCGGGAACCGGATTAAAACGATCCCCAACAGCAGCAAACCATCCTTCGCGGTGCATCCAGGTAACCAGCTCGTACTGTCTCTTTCTCTCCCACTCGCATGCTACATTGCCATGTGCCCCATTGATCCTGAAAGGCCGCAACGAACCCCCCATATACTATGAATGTACCATAGCAGAGGAAAATAACAAGCTGATATCATATAAGAAACCAGTTCTGTTATCCCAGTTATCGTTTTGATTCCCGCTGTTATCGCAAAACAAATTTAGTTATCACCATTGGCAAATTTTGTTATCATATGTTTTTATTTTGAACACACTATTTTTTATGTACATTAGAAGTTGAATTGTAAAACTCTAAATATTTCCAGCATATTTGGTGTTATCAAGTTGATCTCAGAGCCGGCGTCGGTGGTGTAGTGGTAAGCGTGACTGCTACTGGTACCCCAGTGGGTCTGGGTTCAATCCCAGTCGACGTCGGTGGTTTTCTGAGGCGAATCTTGGTCACGTCTTCCTTCGGAAGGGAAGTAAAAGCCGTTGGTCCCGGCTCATAGTCATGAGTCGTTAGGTAGGGTCCAGGTGGTGGAGTCGTCTCCCTGGCGTCGGTGATTGTCACCATGTGAGGAAATAGGCCGACGTAAAAAAAAAAAAGTTGTTCTCAGTGATAACAAAATAAGTTATTATTATGATATTCAACGAGTATTATTTTGTTATTTATTCTGTTATTTTGGCTGTTTATTCAGCCTCAATTATAACATGTTCAGTGATCGAAAAATGATAACCTGATATTAGAACTTGTTATCAATTCGGTATAATCCTTTGCTCGGGAATTGCATCAGTTGCTGGGAGAACCTGCCATCGTACACATCGCTAAAATCGATCGACTACGATAGGCTGGGCATGTCGTACGAATGTCGGACGACAGCCCTGTTATAATGGTTCTCGAAAGTAGACGAGGCACGCAACTAGCAAGATGGATCAATCAAATAGATGGTGACTTGCGGACTCTCCGCAGACAGCGAGGTTGGCGAGGTACAGCCATGGACCGATTACAATGGAGACAACTTGTGTGTACAGCAGAGGCCACCAGCCTTGGTCTGATTGGTTAGGTAAAGGTAGTGCAGCGGATTTAATTTAGCACTGAGGAGCAAAATCCGGATGAAACCACAGAGGAATTTGTGTTGGCGCTCAAGTTACAAGCCAAATTTTGTGGCTTTAATAATTTTGAGGAAATTGCTCCAAGTAAGACAACGTCTCTTAGGGGAAGAGAAGCTATCGCAGGCAAATTCCGAAAAGATTATCGCAACCTAAGAAGTTACTAGGACTGACAATGGGGCAGCTGATGAGCGACAAAATGGGGCCTCAGGACAAGTTGCGGCTATTTAAAACGAGGCAGGGGAACATTTTGGTTCTACCTTTGGAAAGTTGAAGAAGACTTTAGATCTAACAAGGGGATACCAAGAGGAAAAAAACCCATAGGAATCTCTGTTGGACTCTGTGAAAAGCCGTTTGGGGATGAAGCAATACGACAAACAGCAAGGACAAAGATATTATGGCTTGAATACGAATCAAGCTTCAAGCTCAAAAACCTGGAGAGAGATGCCGTTAATCTTGTTGAGTCTTACAGGCCAGGTCCCAAAGCCCCGACATGCACATCAGCGAGCTAATGATACGGATTAGATCAGACGATTTGGGGAGAAAAGCAAGTGATGCAGATGATCTACAATGCGAACATTGTTTGCCTTCAAAAACCTTCACATGCAAAATTTGGTTCCATTTGCTTGATGAGCTCTCGAGTTATGCAGATATTTGTGTTCTCCATTTGTATGTGACCTCACCTTCACAGAAAGGAGAATTCAAACCATCACATAAGTACCTTCCCCAGCCCCAAAAAACTCTGCATAACATTTTTCTCACCGATCGGTTCACTAGTTTCCCTAGTCCATAAGTATCAGACAGACAAAAGAACAAAACCACCATATAACTTTGTGAAATAATCAAATTTAGAGGTACATTTTTTTTTTTAATTTATCCTCATAAGGCATTTGAGGAGCGTATCAATTTGCTCATTCATTTGTTGTTTCAAATTGTTATAAAAGCAAACAAAAAACTAAACCTGATAGAAGCAATCAAGTCAATTTAGAGAGACTCAAGAACTAAGTATTTGAAAATTTCATAATATATAACACATGACCACTGCCTAAGTAACCATAAGCATTAAGCTATAACCAAATAAAAGCACAATAGCAGCATTTATGTTGCTTAAAAGTTCTATAAGTTCTTCCATACAATCTCTAACCAAAAATTTAGCATTATTGCTAGCATTATAGGCGCATATAAGGCGGTTATAATGCATAAAAGCATTTATCATGTTCACGGCATGCCTATGTTATATTTGCATCTAATGCTGATATAAGGCTATCATATCATGCTTACACAGATGCGATATCTAATGCACATAAAGGAAATGCTAGATTTGGTAGAAAATAATGGGATGTTTTATGTAAATTTAAGCCAGATAATGCCTGAATCAAGCCTGTTGTATGAAAGATTGCAAACATTGTTGTATGGCTCATCAAAGACTACAACCAATTGCGTTGTTAGCGCCTCCTTTGGTTTGGAATTAAACGAGGGCAAATTTGAAGCACCTGTTAAAATTAATTAGTTTTTTTCTGTGTATATTTTGTTTAGAAAAGATTTGAAAAGGTCGATTGCATATTTCATAACGTTCAAACATATCCTACATAGCACAGACAGCAAAGGCAGTGGTCCAACCATGCATGATACCTTGATTTGAGGCGGTATACATGAGGTTTTCACGGTATAATAAATTTAAAAAATAATACTTTACTCATACTCATACACTCGTCCAATAATAATAATGCGAAGTTACTCTAAGCGGTTTGTTTATAGCTCATTGTTACATGCATTTTTGGCTCCTATTTTTTGCGAAGACCATCAATAATAGGAAGAAAAAAAAATATTTCTAAAAATAAATATGGAATAGACAGCACATAAAGGCAGAAAAATACACAGAAAAAAATAATTAATTTTAACAAGCGTGTAAAATTTCCCCTCGTGTAATTCCAAGCCAAAGGAGCGTAAACAACGATATTGTTTGCAATCTTTCATACAACAGGCTAGATTTAGGCGTTATCTAGCTTAAATTTTCATAAAATATCCCATTATTTTCTGCCAAATCTAGCATTCCCTTTATGTGCATTAGATAACGCAGAAAATTCAGTGTTTCTTTTTATCTGTATCAAAACTGACAGTAATGTTAAGGTGCATTATTATAGCATTACTAATGCTGTTTAGCAACTCAGCTAAGGGCCCCTCTTAGCCCAGTCGGTAAAGGCGTGGCTACAAGGCAACGCCATGCTGGAGGTGGCTGGGTTCGATTCTCTGTCTGGTCCAGGAATTTTTCGTTAAAGAAAATTTCTCGACTCCTTGGGCATAGGGTATGATTGTACTTGCTACACAAGCATACTAATTGTAAAAAATGGTTCCTGGCATCGAAAGTTTTTAATTAACAACTATGGAAGTGCATTTAGAACACTAAGCTGAGAGCGAGCAATCAGCGTATTGCGAAACGCTTGAAACGCTTAGAAATTAAAAAAAGAAAAACTATTTATAGGCTGTGCATTCTGCACTATATAGGCAAGTAATTTCGCCTTTGTAAGCATTATGTTAGCATTATATGAATATAGAGCTTCATGACATTTAGTTGCTGCTTTATATGCAGACATATTTCTTATATAATGTCACGTTTCAGTGCTTACTCAGGTTGTTCTTCATAGGCGAAATTTACGCAAAATATTGAATACAGGGATCAATTTTACCCTGCTTTACGGTTACATACTTTTCATCAAAGACTACACATGCTGAAAATTTAAAAAAAGAAGGTAAAGTCTGTTTTTCTCGTAAGAGTTTACTCCTGCTCTAATACACTCAAGCCATCAAGTTAGTGGGGTTTTTACTGCTCTTTGCGCTTTTATGGCACACCCTGTTCATGAAACTAACTTTCTTCATTTACCGGGTGTTCCAGAAAGTCTAAGCACGATTTTTGACTGCCATTGTTGCTTCCAGATGCCGTTTAAACTGCTGATCAGTACTGTGTATCATTGTTTACATTTCAATCTATAACTAGGTGAGTGCCGGTGAGTGATAACCGGCTCAAGTGCCGGTGCCTTTACTTTTCATGTCAATGTACGGCATTTCCCCGGAAAAGCGCAATCAGATCGTACACAAATGGTGCACTTTCCCCAACGTTCCGCTGAGTCAGTTGGCAAAAATCGAAGGTGTGAGCGTAGACAGACGTTAAAGCTCGAACAAAACAATTCAAATTTATAGGCGGTGCATGCTAAAAATAAACCCAACGGCGGAGATAATTTCTCATCCGTGTTGAGGCAGTATTGAGAAGAGGGACAAATCGCTAGAACGTCAGAAAAAAAAGCAATAGGTAGTATAAGAGCCCGATCGGTGCATAGCCTTTTGCCAGACAGGGGATTTCCCCTCACCATCACCGTAAATTGTATGGCAAGGTTTATGTGCCTGATCGGATTACTACCGTTCAAAATGCCCTCCGCTCGTTTTCAAACTTGTATCTTTCAAAGCCTAGCCGTTGCCCTATACGGAACTATCAATACACTTTCTCTTACTGTCTATTCGTTCTAGCAATAAATTACCGTCCACTCCTTGCGCTTCGCATGAAGATGAGAAATTTTCTGCTTCTGAAACTTCATCATTCAAATTTGTTGTGTAAAATTTCAAATCGAATTACGTTGGAATCATCTTGCACAGTAGCACCGTTAACTTATGGCTACATTAAATCTGACAGTTTGACTGGCAATTCATTTTCGCCTTACCAATAAAAACAAATCTTTGGTGCCATCTGATAGGTTATTGCTCCTTGATATTTTGAGGGAAGCCATGTTTTTACACAGGAAAATTAAATGAAGTCGAACGTCTGTCTTTGGTGTGAGCATCGGAGCAGTTCGTAACGCAATTCGGAAGTATGATGAGAAGTCTTCCTTTCAGGACAAGAAAAAATCTGGACTCAAACCGGCCCCTGTGAACCAAAACCTGGATCGGAAAATCACCCAGGCTTTCGTTCGTGAAAAGGATACTTCCGTTCGAGATGTCACCAAAAAAGTTGAGGATTTCCTTTTTGGCATCAGTGCATTACGTGAAAGGACACAGTGAGCCTGGTACAAAGCCAACAGAGTCGAATTCGTACCAAAAGGAGATGAATCCTCCAAACTGTTTCCAGGCAGCCAATTGAAACTTAACACGGGTTTATCTGTATAGGTTGTTATGTAAGCACTGGGGAAAAACTGCACTTTATCACAGTGCATCGATCACTAACATAAATTCAATTATGACACCACCCATATATTGGACCAAACATGTAAAAAGAACAAACTACCAATTTTAGAGATGATCAACATAATTAATGACAACAATAGTATTAACAAACGAACAGACACAGATGGACTGAAAATAAAAGATAGGTGATGTTCAAGAGAATTACTAGACATCTCAATATAAAAACAGAACTTAATTTGACACAAACAGAAATCTACGATCCCTAGAAGAAGACAAAATACAATACGCCGAGACGTCAAAAATAGAAAAAAAATATCTGTTTCAGTTATTAAAAAAGACTGACGAAGCCAAAACAAATCATCTCAATTTTACAATGTCTGATCGATATTCCCAGATAGTTTGAAGAAAATACGACTCAATTATATGGCGATACATTTTTGTGTGGCTTATTTTTTTCCAACATACCTCTTTATATATTGATATATTCCCCAAGAGTGGAGTTCTACTATCGGAACGAAATTGAACCATTTGTAAATTTGTTTTATCGCAAAACATCTCCCGACCTACCACTGGACCCAATGTTCTAACGCATAATTCTTACCTTCTGACAAAGCTGGCACAGGTAGGCACCCTTGCCGTCGTGCATTTTCTCCTGCATGCTTCATTATGTTCTCCTTTCCCAGAACAGCAATTCCGCACACCTTGCAGTGATGCTTCCGAATCGTCAAGCCTTAAACGCCGGATCATGGAACACCGGGCAGTGTGTTGCGATGGTACAAAGGGATGATCCAGACTTCAGGTTGCATCCTCCACAATCTGAGAAAAAACAATATCGTACGTTAGTGGCTTCGACCGATCACGCAACGCACTCAGGCCAAATGTTCCTACTTGTTTACACCATCTTCTTCTTGCCCACGCTGGATTGCTTTCTTCCACTCCAATGCAAGCAGCTCACTGCCCGTATCCAGATCCGAACAGGTGACGAATATTGTGCTCGTCCATCTCGAAGACTTTAAGCACTACGAGTTCTTCTGATCGCGATGCCGAGCCGGTCTCCGGGTAGCGCAGCACAGTGAAGCTTGATTCTTGTTTCTCCATATATTTAGGTAGGTAGGGCTTCGTTCCGTCAAACGTCTCCAACATGTAGCGCATGTTGCGATCATCCTGGTTTCCGTTCTTTACGGCGGCTAAGCCTATTACGGGTCCAAGCTGAGTATGCTTGGGGATGAAGATCTTCGTATATACCACTCAGTCCATGGTTGATAGTATTGGTAACTGTTGCCGTCGGCGGGGAGTTGGGGTAGTTGTTGTTGATCAGCACCTGATGGATTGGGGCTAACGAGCACGATGACTCGCTGGCATCGATTTGCATTTGCTGACTAGTGCTACTACTGCTGCGCAGTTGCAACGGTGCTAATAGTCGTTGACAGCGGCGCCAAACGCAACTCGAATTCCGAGGAGTAGAGAAGTCTCCGAAATGAAGGTATGATGTCGAGTTTTTCTTCGTATTGATTTTCTTCGTTTTCATCGCCTTCGTCGTCTTCTTCGTCATCGTCACGTAGTTATCGTCCGTTTTCATCGTCCATTTCTTCACCTGGATTCTCCTTGGCAGATTACGATTTTGTGCTTCTTAATCAGATCCTCATTCTGCTCTATCCATTCA
>JASCZW010018729.1:0-14923 GCA_034211315.2 Aedes japonicus | reverse complement strand
CATTCACATTTGCACCATAGCGTAGAAGCGGAAGACTAAATCAACTGTTAAGAGAACTATCACATTCGCTGGAGCTTCAGTTTTGGTGGAATCTCACAAAATGGAAGACTGCTTTATCATAATTGTGACATGATTCGGGGCCTTTAAAAACTCATTTGTTTTCTGATGGATTTGGTATTGGTCATTGTTTAGATATTATTTTTCATTTTGAAGATACACTTTAATACACAGGACAGCATTTCCAGGTTAACTTGTTATTAATCGTATTTGAATGATACAATTTTTGCCATCACATGTGAGCTAGAAAATAGTTGATAGTTCCGTCAGTGTACGGTTTAAAATTGAGCGAAGGGCTTGGATATAGCAGTACTCAAACCAAGCACGTATTCTTTTGGCTTACATACCACTGCGGGGTAGGTCAAGGCAGGAACGATTCCGCCACCTTGACAGCCAAAAGAATGCACGCCTGATCGGGCTCATGTACTATCAATTGGCTTGTGATGGTTCTAGCGGTTGTTTGGTACATAACGTTTGCATTAAACAAATTGACTTTTTGCGGATGGTGATAAAAAAGCACTTCCTTCGTGGGGGTAAAATACGAAGTGCCAGTCGTTGTCATCCAGGATGAGATAGGTCTCGTCTTCCATCACCACCGCCACGTTGCGGTTTGCCGGGAAAATCTATTTGGCCATCTTATTCAGCCGCTGCCGCTGTGTCATTGCCTGCAGCTCCGAAACCAGTGGACGCGACTTCATGTTCGTCAGGCACCTTTTCATTGTTTGGCCGGTTGAACCGACCTCCCGGCCAAGAGCACGCAGCGATGTAGACACTTTTCTCTCGGTTATCCTCTTCGGCATCCTTTGGAGCTTCTTGTCGTTCAGGATCGTCGGCCGTCCGGAACCGGGCTTTTCTTCGATGCTCTGTTTGTTGTCTAATAGCACCAAGATGTTGTAGATGCCGGAACTGGAGTATCCGGCGTCCACAAAATGCCGCACGATCTCCGTTTTTGACGCGGCACACTTCTGAACGGAGTTGTTTCACTGTTTTTGCTATCACGGTTAGAGTTCGACTGATACAGCTGTCAAATTTTGTCTGTTGACTCATGGGTTACTATGATTGGTGCTGCATGGGTAGTTTCGACAGTGCGGGTGAAGGTAAACCCATGAAAAATCAGCCATTTTGTCCATTTTTTAAATGCATACGTTACTCTGCCTTGTTTACCGGCATGAAAGAGAAATTCTCTCCTTTTTGGGTTTATTTTTTACACAATTTTCACTCAATTTATATTAAAGCCCCAGTATGGTGGTGACGTCAAGCTACAGCAACTACACCTGTCGTGGTAAAAAGCGAAGAAGCGTTTGCAAAAAAAAATATGCGTCGGAGTGCCATCAACTGACAAAAGATATACCCCATACCCCAAGCCATTCAAGTTCCAAAAAGTACAGTTTCTTAAGGTGTCGCCACACGGCGGTTATTTCTAGTATATAGTGAGCTATATGCTAGAAAACCATGTAATAGTTCAAAGGAACACCTAAAATGTAGTGATAGATCATAGTTATGACTAGCAAGCGATAGTTTTACACTATGATATAGAGCCGTGCCCGATATCGTGTGAAAACTCTAGCGAATGTTTCTATGTTATAGTAGTAGGCTATGAACTATTCCATCCGGACGGAATTGTTTATAATTCGTTGGTCGAAGTTTTTGACAGTTCGTTTGAATTTGTTGTTAGTTTGCGTTTTCACGGTATTTTTAAAGCAAAAATGGACCAGGAAAAAAAGTTTCGCTTGTTTGAGCTGTGGGAGCTATATTCGGTGTTGGGGGACAGAACTAATCCCGATCGCCTGCGAAAGTGTTTACTTCATAGTGAGTGTATTATTCTGCTTTACAATTCCTCATCCGAAGAAAATCTAGACCAGGGAATTTTGATACGTAGCTAAGTACTAAGTATTTTCTAGGTCATAACCCTGAGAGGCAGCTTACGATTCTACTAGTTTCGATGAAACTTAAAAAACCGAGTGGATGAAGCCTAAGCCAGAGATACCGCTTCTCTCGAACTGCGTCGAAATCGTGTCCGAAGCCACGGGAATTTCAAAACCAAAAAATCAGGCCACTATTCTGGGTAAATCAACCAACTCAGCAACAGCACCTAGGCTGGAGACGTTATGGGCTTAACACTGCCTTGTACTAGGCATTCGATGGCTTGAATAACACATTTGATCAGGCCTACACGGAAACAATTCTGATCCAGTTTTCACGATTTGCGTATCATGAAACAACTGTATTCCAACATGAAATCATGACTATGAATCATGAATCATCACCGAATTGACCAATATCATGATTCAGCGCAATTTCATGAACCAGAAATCATGACCACTGCCAGCGTTATGTGTACCTATCTGTCAAAACCTGCTAAAACATGTTTCAGCGTCGTTCGCGTTCGGAGATGCAATTTTGAACGGTTTCAAAGAGTTGATTTTAAGTTGTTTTATTTAGAAGTTCGTGCGTTCCGTTGCCATCCCGTGTCCGCTAAAGTACCGGTAAGTGAGTAAAATTAACGAGCAAGAATATGAAAGAAAAAGTTGTTTACTCCCGACTGAATTCAGTGCTCATTTTACAGTATAACAACAGAATACCTCAGTGCTCGCTTTCGTACCATCCGATAGGTCCCGGTAGTGAGAAGTTCCGTCGCCATCCCGTGCCCGTCCAAGTTTCGGTAAGTTAGATAATAATTTCAGAATGTCTCAAAAGCAGCTGATCGTCCTGGCGTCAGATGAGCCATACAACTTGATCTACATAGGATTTCCCAACAGCAATCGGCAAATTTCTCATTATCACTTATTCTTCCTTACTTGACATACGTAAACTATTCAGCATCCCTTATAGCCAATAAAATGATGCTGAACAGTTTTTTTTTAATTTAAATAATCATTGACGCTCTTTACAGGAGTTTTTGTACAAACGTGTTTTCCGTCTAACGCTCCTACAAAATTGCAATTTTCTTCAAAATCTCGTGAAGTTGACTGCCGGTCATTTCAATTTAATTTAATTTTTGCTGCTCTAAGAACTGGTACGTACGAATAATATGACCAAAGCAATGAAATTAACCGATTATTCTGAATTTGTCAGAAAAACTTCTCTGAACTTCCCCGGAGATCTCTAAAGAACTTCACCGTAGTTTTCTGAAGAACTTCTCCGAAGTTCGCTGAAAAACTTTCCCAGGGTCTCTGAAGAACTTTCCTGAACTTCTGTAAGAACTTCCCTGAGTTTGAAAAAACAACTTCCCGGAAATAACTTTCCTGAAATTCTCTGAAAAACTTTCCCGAACTTCTCTGAAGAATTATCTGAATTTCTCTGAGGAATTTCCCTCAACTTCCCTAATGAAGCTCCACGAATTCATCTAAAGATGTTGCTCTAAATTCTCTGAAGAACTTCCCTGAACTTCTCTAAAGAGCTTCCCTGAAATAGTTATCCGGATCTTCATAACCTAGCTCATTCAGCAGATAAGCCTAAATTTTCAGGAATCTACGATTTATTCCAGACATGGTAAATATTTCTACTACATAGCTCAAATTTTTGCAAATCTATAATGTCTATATCATAGTGAACAATAGCATAAATTTCAAGTACCGTCGAAACCTTTATTTCAGATACATTCCTTATGCGATAAGCAAGCTATAAAGCATTCCTAAGCTGAGTGCCTTAGCGATTTTCAAGAACGAGTTTTTCTGAAGTACTTTCTATACAACTTTCAAAGTTAGTGTAAACTTTTATATTCAAAATAAATGAGTTCAAATTTTTGGTGGCATATGAGAAACTAATTTGGAAACATTTACGCATTGGAAAACAAAAATTTCAAAATTTGCATCAGTCTTAGTCCCATGATAAATAGAAAGTCTCGATGTCCTTATGTCATTCTTCCTACTACATGGTTTTCCTTTTCACGCCCTCAATAAAGCGGAGGGTAAGTTGGAATGGTCCTGGCATTTACAGTTTTGTATGATGTCTTTGTTCGTGTGCTTTGGGCGAAGACATATTCACTGGTGAAAATTTAATTAAGTTTATGTTATGAAACCTGAGGTTAGACACCATGGGGAGTTGTTCATCGTTTGTAATGTTTCTTATCTGGGAGTTGCTCTTGTTCTTTTAGGAAGCGCTATTATTGAATCTGGGGTGGTCCTTACTGAGCCATGCTGACTCGTGAGAAGGTAAGTAATGAGTAAAAAATCACCACTTTCGATGACGCTGTTATTTCTATTTTGAAATAAGCCAATTATATTAGCAGTAATCCCATGCAATTGGCTGTTTCCCATTAAATGAATTTCGTTTATTATTCAAAAATGCGTAATAAAAGCATTTCATCAAATTATAAGCAATTTACAAGAAATTTGTTCTACAGTGTTGGACAAAACATATACAACCAACCATAAACGATCATAAAATTGAGCATTAAAAATTTATGGTCAGATAAAAAGAAGAAATGGTGATCAAACAACATCTTTCAAATTTTGTGTGTGGAATAAAACAAAAAATTATCCACAATCAATGATAATATTATTAAATGAACAGTACAATCTCCTGGTCAAAACATATTCAACTTCGTATATTGGCCACCAGATTGTCGTCGAATATAAATAATTTGTTGTGTATTCATTATTGTCGATATCAGCATTGCACTTTGGAGTGGATCAGGTTGTCAATAATGCTTTTGGGATCTTTGCTCAGGTCCAAAGGTGGTCAATAGCCTGGGACACGAACATATGGAAGAAAAAAATATTCGCTCCCTATTGATTTTTGGAAGCCTTTTGGGTCTTATTATAACTGTGCTAAATTTCAGTTCGATCGGTGAAACTATATTTTTGCGTTCGAGGTTTTAATTTTACATAGGATTTTATATGGGAAAACTTACTTTTATGTAGAATAATCTGGCGAGGTGACCCGTTGCCATATAAAAATAAGTGAACCAAATTTTCCTTTTGGAAATATTTCAAGGAAACTTTTTTCCGAAGACCGCAAAGCGATCCAACGACTGAAAAGTTATTGAGCTAAAACTGATTACAATCCAAAGGAACGGCTCATTTTACTGTTTTTCCTAACAACACTGCCACCTGCAGCATGGCCTGTAGCCTGCTGCTGTCGGCATAAAGCAACCACGTTGTTGTGGGGCGTTCACTCAGCATAGGAGAAAGCCGTTATCATGCACATAGAACAGTTTGACAGTTGACTTCAGCTTGAACAAAGTTATAAATAGCTTCCGTTCCAAGTTCGAATTATAATCTGTTGATTGAATAAAATGGAACGGCGCGATTCCTTTTGTTGGCCTAGTTTTGAACCCGTTCAAAGCCAAAATAACACCAACAAAAAGGGATGCGCTTCAAGTGATGTTTTATCATAATTACATGAAGCATTATGCCATCCCAGAGTGCATCGAAAGGAAAATTTGGTTCACTTATTTTTAGATGTCACCTCGCCAGATTATTCTACATAAAAGTAAGTTTTCCCATATAAATCCTATGTAAAATTAAAACCTTGAACGCAAAAAATATAGTTTCACCGATCGTGCTGAAATTTAGCACAGTTATTATAGGACCCAAAGGCTTCCAAAAACCAAAGGAAACCCGAATTTGAATTTTGACCCAGGCTAGTGGTCAATCCATAAATATTACGTTGCTATCATTAAACTATTGTTTGGAGACTTTGGTAGTGTATTTGGGGTCGTTATCTTCACACTACCAAAATCTCGTGTAAATTTCTGTCCCTAAGACCGACACATGCAAGCGCATAAGAATGTGTTGAAAGAGATGAGAAAATAAATTCAACCGAACACATCTTTTGTCGAATTGCGTATGTGTCAGTTTCAGGAGACGTAATTTCACACGAAATCTTTCTTTACGTCTCCCGAATATTACGTTCCCCGACTTTACGTTCCCCGACTATTTACAAACATGGATTAGATCTCGTGTAAAATTCATAATTTCTAAGTGTGTTGTTGTAATATCCATTTTATTGGCATATTCCACTCTACATATGGTAGCATAACATTTTTGAGAATGCCATTGTACATGAAACGATCCATAATACCATTAACTCGCACTGTTCGCAGAAAAACTTCCCCAGACCATCACATTTCCTCCACCTCCTCCGTGCTTCACAATTTTCTGGCAGTACTGCGCGTATAAAAAAATGCGACTATTTTCGGATGGATGGTAAAAAAGAACGGGAAAAGAAATTTTAACAAACCAAATTGCATTTTTTTTATACGGAAATTAAAACCTTTACAAAAATATTTTTACTTCATTACTCCGCCTCGCAGCAGTTAACCGGAATTTTGGCCATAGGTGAAAAAAAGAAGCTTGTAGGCATATTCTTCAGTACCTTGGTCTCGCCGTTCACTGCCAGCCCCGACAAAAAGAAGAGGGGACTTGACATCCTCTTTTCACTGATAGTGAGCCACAGCAACACCTTCTTTCGGAACTTCGTGTGCACTGTGTACTTCACAACGCTGCTAATTTCTTGCCTTGCCAAACAAAAGAGGTACGGTCTCGACCTCCACGTTCACCTTCGTCTGGAAGATCTCTTTGACCCGATTCTTCAGCCGTTGTTTCTGGGTTTTTGCTTGGTTTTTCAACATGGGTGGCTTGAAATGACGCTTCCATATGAGAATATTCATTTTGACCAAATACTTCTCAGACGGTGGGAACCAGGATTCCGCTCGATGAACTCTTCCTTCTCCAGAAGTGCCAGATCTTGTAGATTTTTCCGCGGTCGTATCCGGCCGACACGAAGTGGGCCACGATGGTCGAAAATGTTAGGCCCGGATGGAGCAGGCGGTACGAACAAAAACATAGATCGAAGTTGTTTCACTGTTCTCAACATAGCTGCCGTAAACAAACTGATGGAGCTGTCAAAAGTTCGCAGTATATAGACAAATAGTATATAGAGCGTTTCCAGATGAAATCAGCCGGAAAAAGTCAAAATCTTGCACGACCCTCTCCGATTTGGATGAAACTTTGCACATGTCTTCGGAATTGGTGATGATGGATTTTCCGCGGGTTAAGGGAATTTTTTGACTCAAGACATTTTTTTCAAAAGGGCGTATGTGTTTTGTCATGCGTATTTTTCAAAAAATCATAATTCGAAAACCGTTGGTTGCAATAAAGTTGCGTGTGAGAAGAAGTTGTAGTTAATTAATTTAACTTTATGAAAAAAATACGTACACTGTAAAAAAAATTTTTTCTTCAAAAAATATTAAAAATTAAACTCAAAAATCAACTAGCAAATCTGTCCAACGTACGATTTTTATAATTTTATTTTCAAAAGGATTTCGAGTTATAAGAAAAAAAATACAAGTTGTTGTACGATGGAGCAACTTAAGATAAAAAGTTCTTAGAAGTAAGAAAAATTCAAGTTTTTTCCAATTTGTTGTTTTTGCATAAATAACCATATTTTAATAATATAATACAATTTTTCTAGTGATTTTAAACAAAAATGCTTTTGGTAAGCAACATTCTAAATGTATCCGTTTTCGAGATAATTTAAAAGTAATGTCAAAAAAATGGCTTTTTCCATGAAAATATCCCTTTTTCAAAAGTTAATCGTCATTGTTTATCTTCAAAAGTATTCTTTATAAATTGTACATAAAATTTCCAACAACTATCCTTTTGACACCAAGAAGATTGAACATCTTTTTAATTAACGAAATTAACGAATCTTATATACCAAATAAAAATTTTGAGTTTTTTTTTGTTCATACAGGATTTATTTATTTTTTCTACTATTTTAAAAAAAATTGTATTTACATTTTTACAAACACTATTTCCTAACATTCCTATAAATATTATGAAAACTCAGTATTTCGTCAGTTGAAAATATTTTCGCAGCGATTTTGTTATCTGCAACTGGAATGAAGGAGTGATATTTCTGTGTACCAGGAATAATTTTTGTTTGCTGATAACTACCACCCTATTCTGCAGCTCCCTCTTCATATTCTTCTTGTGAAACATAGCAAATGATATTTTTGTGAAATTTTCTTGATTTCTCTTAATAGGCCAATCATACAAAGTTTTCGCACTTGTTATTGGATGTTCATGTTGTTTGGCCAAGCTTGCTCTTGTTGCCATTCGTTTTAATGTGCCGCCAATTGCATCACATGGTCCCTTACCATGTGAAGTTGCGAAAAAATGCCACTCAGAATCAATGTTGTATTTCTCTTTAAACTTGCAGAGGCTTGCAAATTTTTTTCTATTTTTGTATTGGGAAGCAGCCCCATCAGACATAAAAATGGCCTTTTTTATATTCATTAGTTGATTTAAATACGTTGGTAATTTAGAAATAAATACTTGTACCGCAATTGTATCATGTCCTAGAACTTCTGATATTACAACAAAACTTAGATTTTTAAGCATTACTGACTCCATATAATAAATAACAAACGGATGAATTGTAGCCTGATCATTGTTCCAATGATGACTTTGAACAGCATCCTGAAGTACAAATGAATAATTCTCTGCGAAATCGCAAATAATAACTAGGGTAAGGGGATGTAATGTTAGCCTAGCTCCTTCATTCGGCCTATGTACCAAATGTGTTATTAATTTAGCGATAATCAACAAAATCATGTTGCTATTAGCATGATAGATGTAATCCGAAGCAATTGAGACAATATTAATCATCTTATAGTTGTTCACTTCCGCGTAATTTTCGGTTTCTTGAACTTTTGGGGCATCATGATTTCACTGGTTATGCTGAACCGATGATCTACACGATTTTAAGTGATCTAAATTTGGCTTAATTGAATCGATAAAGCAAATAATGCAGTCTGGATGTGCAGAACATAGTTACACGTTACAAACTAACTGTTCACATAGCTAAAATAACAATGATTTTACAAGAAAATCCTAGACCCAATGTTGGGTACATATTTTTTTTTATGTTCCCAACTATGGCCTGTTGTATCAATAACGTAGTAAAAATGTTGTTATTGGTAAAATTTTAAGTGGAAATGCATGAATTTGTGGTTGTTTACATTCAAGTTGCTCATCTAAACACATATCGAAGAGACAAAATCATTGCATAGTGAATTATAATGTTTTCATTATTTTATGTGTTTCGAGGCAGCTTTACTTCAGTTTGTTTTGTGAAATGTTGTATTAAGTAAATCCAGTACAGCTTACAATGCCTTAATTTATAAAATTAGAAAAAAAACCGTCCAAAGACTGCATTTAGTAATAAATCCATCGAATGGGACGAAGTTGCATCCACGTATAGACCCAATTTGGTGCTTATAGACCGACATTAAATCCACATCCCTAGAAAGTTTATGGCATTATAAAAATAGTTGTGTAAGTTTTAGTGATACATGCTACCAAATATCTTATCAAATTTATCTTTGCAAGTGTATAACTAGTTGAATCTCGCTACACCTTAAAAACTTTATGAGTTATAATGAAAAATGTGATCGCTGGTTGCATAATAGGCTGAGTCAAGGGACACATACCCTACTTCTCCTTCTTTTAATGAAGACTTTGTATCTTTTAAAAATTTAGATTGCTTTGTTTTTATATAATCATGAGTTAACAGTTTTTCTAATTTCTCGCTAAAATATTCAACAAATTCATCGACAGGTTTCAATAGCGTTTTTTAATTACATCTATCAGTTGTAATCCATTGTTCGAACGATATCTCAGACAAGTTATGTTTCTCAAGTTCTTTTAAAAATCTTATCTCAAATTCTGACAGCGTGGGACAGTTTTCGCATTCACGGAGGTAACAATATTTAGATCTTGATGATGAATTACACAATAACTTCTCAAAATGTTGATTACAATCAGTGTTGAATGAATATTTTTTAAACTGTGAAGCATTAAATCAATATTTTCGTGAATTGCGCAAACACAAACATTGTGAGAACCTGAAGCGTTTTGCAATTTACAATGTTTTGGTCGTAATGCTGCAAAGGTACGAAATTCAATTTTATGTTCACTGACTTCTTTAAATCGAGTGAAAGTTTCTCTAAGTGATGAAAGTAATAACCGTTTTTGAATTTGTTGACGCTTACCATTAGTGTTTACAGAGACATAATCTCTTTGTCCCGGCATGGCTCTGCTGATGTCGTCCTCGTCAAAAAAATGTATCATCGTTGGGGGTAGCCAATACTCCATTTTCGGCTGCCAATACTTTTGCTTGTAATGCAAGGTATATGTTTGTTTCAAATTTGCTGTTAACTGTTAATATACGTATTTTATCTATTCTCGAACAATCTGGTTCTATGAATTTTTCTTTCAATTTGGAAATAATTTCATCATATTCCACAACCTTTGTTTTCAATGTAGCAAACTCTTCGACTTCTTCTTGTGGTGGTAAGCTGAATAGATATTTTCTAATACCTGCTACAATTTCGGCAAATTTTTGCCGACGGTATTTATCGTTTTTAAATTCTCTAATGGATATCGGAGACACATTTATTCCTGCAATTCCATTATTGAATAACTCAATGTTGTGTATCCTGGAATAATCCGGTAGGTCCTGAGAAGCTGCCGATGGTATTTCCTCTAAATCGTTCCGTGATGTGGTTGGTGCTTCGTCATGTCCACCGTTTTCTGGTTGCTCCACTCTTTCGACAGGATTACGACGATACGATAACCGACATGAATCACAAATTCTTAATGACGTGTCCAAATAGACCGTACACTGCATGGATAAAAGTTTTTCAATTAACTTGTCAGTTAAATTTCTAAGTTTAGGCGAACACCGTCTCCCGATTTCCCGATTTCAGGTTTACAACAATGCTTTGTTTCGAGTTCCATTTCAAATCGTTTTACACTTTACGCTACTTATGAAAGACACTGTTAAACTGATGTCATGACTTTGTAATGTAATCCTTTTTATACGTACTAGGTACGCACTTTAGGTACTTTTTTGAAATATTGGTATGTGCAGGGGTATGCATGTAAATTATATTTTCTGTCAACACCAAAGGGAATGCATGGATAGGTATAAATGGGCGTAACAATTGTACAATTACTGGTATAAACTGTTTAACTAATTAAATAAATTATGTGTCTACCTGAACAAAATACGCTTGTACACTAACATGAATACTAATTATTTTTGTTTCGGGTTAGGTTTTCATAATATACTGTAAGTAAAAGCAGCAAATTTTGTCGTGTTACCTACAGTAAATATCAGGAATCAGTTTGTCTAGTATTCTCGGTCATAAACGGTTTATTGTAGAAAATTTTATGTACAATTTGAAAAGAATACTTTTGCAGATGGACAATCATGACTAACATTTGAAAAAGGGATATTTTCATGAAAAAAGCCATTTTTTCGACATTAATTTCAAATTATCTTGAAAAGGGATACATTTAGAATGTTGCTCACCAAGAGAATTTTTGTTTAAAATCACTAGAAAAATCATTTTATATTGTTAAAATATGGTTATTTATGCAAAAACAACAAATAAAAAATAATTGAATTTTTCTTACTTCTAAGAACTTTTTTATCTTAAGTTGCTCCATCGTTGAACAATTTCTATTCTTCTTCTTATGACTCAAAGTCTTTTTTTAAAAAAAATTATAAAAATCGTACATTGGACAGATTTGCTAATTGATTTTTAAGTTTAATTTTTGAATTTTCTCTGCTCATTTGGCAGAGAAATGCTCTATAGGCAGTTGCCTTGCTACATTAGATGGTAGTTCACATCATCATCATCATCATCATCAACATCATCATGATGTCACAAATACGAAGATCATATATTGTTTTCAGTTTCAGAAGTATTTAGGCCAACATTTACCTTGTTATTACTGAAATATATCGTAACGAAGAGTTTTACTATAAAAGGAAACTTTTCGGCGAGGTTATGAACACTTTTTCACTGAAGAGCTAGCGAAATCAGAAAGTTGCATATATTTTGGCCATTGCAAAATAACCAATTGTCAACAAAACTCCAGCGGCATGTACCAAACCCATGTTCACAAAATGAACGAAAGCAAATTTACGAAAAAAAAGTGCAGTGTTGTGTTGTGTTCAAAATTCACCAGGTGCGGGAAAGCAAAAGTTAAACACGTCATTTTGCAAGTGCAGTCTTGTTCGATCTCCAATGAACTTGTTCAAGATATATTGACGAAGTTTCAAGAAACCAAGCATTTCGAGTACTTTAGAATCCAGCGTTGATTCAAAAGTCTTGAATCGACCACTTGGGACGTTGCTAAAAATGAATCATCGCTTCCGGTAACCCTCTGTACAAGAGACTTCAATTCATAAAGCAAGAAACCCATCTATTATCAAATTCAGCGGAACGCGACCGGTCATGCACGTAGGTTCGCGACCTCATTGAAAGACAATCATCGCACTAAAAATGGCTAGTATTAGCAATACAGACAACCCGGCTAACTGTTGCTGGGAATCATATACCGTTTTATTTACATTACAGCTGGTTCCCTCTCACATACTGGCGTTTAGAACAAGCTTTATTAAAAGACGATTTATTTGGCTGTTAGTATGTCCAATTCTGCCATTAAATAAAGGCAGAATAAAATGACTTAATTATAGCTTCAATTTGATTTTTGCGTTGCGTGTCTTAAAGGGGCTTGCCGTTGCCTTCGTGTTGGAACGGACTACCGGAATGAAGAATTCTTCATTCAAGCTATGTATGTTGGTGTCTCTGTTTCTATCTCAGCATAAGATTTTCGTTTGTACGGGAAAGAAGTCAACGGCAAAGACCTAAACATAGCTGCTGCCAAATTAATTCCAATAAATTCGTTTGTCTTTAACAAGCCCAGCTCACATTCCGTTCCTAATGTGACGAAATGCTGATCGGATCTCATCGCAAGTAAACAATCATCCAAAAATTGTTATGGGAGAGCTTTCAGCAAACAGGTTCCCGCGATGATTCAGGCTTTGAGCATCAAGATTTTTTGCGCAACTCGATTCGTTCGTTTCCGCTACTAAAAGGGCTTGAGGAATTCGCCTGATCTTAAAGTCAATTTCGATCTTCTCGCTCTCGTCTGGACACGGTCGGACCAGTCGGTCAGAGAGGCTAATTAAGATTGTGTGCTCTTCTACGTGCTAAAATACTACTCTGTCTGTCCGATCGAACCCGGTAGGTTTCGTTCGACTGTCGTTTTGCAATAACCGGGAGCAGCACAACCAAATAAAGAGGCATCATTTTTCTTCTTGATGCCATCCTGCTGAGAAAGTGTGTTGGGAGATGATACCCCATCAAGTGGAATTAAGTGACTGTGTGGTTTGAGCTTCGGTGTTTGCTTTTTCGATTTCAATTGATTGCCGTATCCTCGATGGGTGTAATTTGGGAAGGAGCAAAAAACGGACTTGTGCTTGTGCCCGGGTTAAGGAGGAAGTGAATTAAGAAATTGGGTATGGACAGAACTAGTGGAGAAAAAGAGCCATGGTTACTTGATCAAGGTTGACCGCAGAATTATTGGACATTGAGGAGGTTGCTTTTTGAAATGTTCATATAAATTGATTTTATTAATCGCGGACCGTTGAAATTCAAATTTGAACTCAATTCGTGAAACAATAAACAATATAATTATGTGAAGTGATATTATTTTCTTAATAACACAATCTTTAGAGCTCATCATTGACATCAATCCATGGAAATTCCAGACCGTGGAAATGAACCCACATCTAGAACAAAGTATAACTGATTCATCAAAATTCGCAATCTTAAACGAACTGTTTCACTACAGTATCAAGGGCGTCAATCACCATCCAGCAGACATGTCTTTGAGGGAATAAATTAAAATTTACCACCACTTGCTGTCGTCACTGAAGGGAAAAAAACAATACAACCCACGGAACTATCCCGGATTTTACGGATTCGCGCTACTTTATAATTAAAACAATAAACCCGCGAAAAAAAAATGTCTGCTCCCCAAAATTACGAGGTCAACGTTTTTGCGGGAATACCTAGATGAGAACCAACGGACCATTGCGTGCTTTTTCCGTTCACGGTGATTGTCAGGAAATCAAAAGAAAGCGAAAGACAGAGCCAATTCTTAAGGGGTCTTCCGAGCTCATCTTTGTTGTCAGCGTCGGTCGCCCATTTCACTTTGCTGCGATTTATGATTGGTCATTATCATAATATTAACGCCTGACGATGGTGCGGCTAAAGGTAGACTTGCTTTGCACTGATTTCCTGAGCGACGACGAAAATAATGGCAGAATAGGAAAATAAAGCTGACAATAAAGGGTTCTAGTGTGGCGAAAAAGTACCAAGTCACACTTCTACTTTATGGAATTGATTTTCATTCTAAACGCTCCACGCTTATTGTTTAAGACCTTGAACTTTGAGTTATTTTGCGCGACTTTTGCCCCCGATTTGGTACACCAGGCTGTGACGAAATGCTGTCATAAATGGATGGCATATGAGTGAAAACAATCATGCTCCTTATGAGTCTCTAGATAGTGGCTATTTGATAATCGCTCACACCGACACCACAAAAAGTTGCTCGTGAAAAACAAAAGGTGAGGTTAAACAAGAATTTACTACGGATTGTGTATGTTTGAGGAGCTATCGCGATCATGCTGCTATTCCGAGCAACTTTTTCAGTGGCAACAATATCGAATGCGGAAGGACCGCTTTGCCGAATGGTTTGGTTTTTCGGAACACGGAGAGTCAGTGGAAATTATATAAATTGGCATATTGCTATGCTTTGGAGCAACGAATGTTACCGTTATGGGCGGGAAATTATACGCTTATGATTTAATTACCGATCCCTTCCGATGTCTTCTTCTGACGAAGATGACGCAAGACTAAGCGCTCTTTGATGAAGTTTCGCACCGAATAGAATCGAGAGTTTTAATGTTCTAGCGTTAGAACTTCTCATAATCAAACAACCTGAGCATTGACGTTGTCATGTGTATGCAACAAGTGATTTTAGAATATAATTTT
>JASCZW010018728.1:0-14939 GCA_034211315.2 Aedes japonicus | reverse complement strand
CTTGAAATTCTGGGATGAACTCCAAAACCTCTGAAAAGTTCTAACTTCAAGAGAAGTCCTCTTCCCTCCATTTCGTCCCAAAGCTCTGATAAGTCCTCCTGGTTCTTGGGAAGTTCTGGTAAGAATGATCTTGAACTTCAATAATGTTCGGACCGGAATTTTTGAAGGTTCTTCTTGCTTGGACTGCTTGCTTCCAATACTTTTGAAAAGGTTCTACCTGACCATCGGAGAAGTTTTTTGTTTTGAGGAAGTCTCTTCATCAGGGAATTATCTTTCCAAAGCTCTGGGAAGTCGTCTTCTAAACTATCCAGGATGTACTTCAAATTGTGGATATTTTCTATCTATACTTCTACGAATCTAATTCAGGGATATATTTCGATATCCCTAGCACAAATATACTGAAATGAAGCATTTAGTAGGTACTTTGGAAAATTTCAAGTTTAAAGATTTATTTCAATAGCTCAGAACTTTTACTGTTGTTCTGTTCCCCGAGTGGCAACCGACTGAGCGTTAGAACAAATACTCAGTAACCCCTTTTTACGATAAGTTTCTCAAATATGATTTGTATTGTCGTGAACTTTGATTTTCGTAGTGACTTAATGGCAAAGGACCAAAAACATGAGTCGGGACTCCATGTTACCCTCGCAAAGGGCCTATAAGATACTTATCTGCGGCCTGTGTTCAATCCCACGCGTGTTCAAACCCATTCGAAAAATTACTGTCAAAGCGTTGGTAATATTGATCCTTTGCCATTAAGTCACACCGAAAATCAAGGTTCATAATAATACAAATCATATTTGATAAATTTAGAAACTTTTTCGAAAAAAAACTTCTCCTATGGTCAGGTAGAAATTTCTCAGAACTATTGGGAACAAGCAGTTCATGCAAGAAGAACCTTTAAAAATTCATTACCGAAGTTCAAGATCACACTTACCAGAATTTTAAGAAAGAACTTCTCCAATAATCAGAATTTTTCAGAGGTTTTGGATCCCCAATTTTCAGACGGGAGCTTACCAGGAACGGCACTACCTATAATTTTTCAAATAATCAGGAAACAAATAATCCTCACGACGATGCGTCATAGAAGCTGAGGAAAGAACTTCTCTCAAGTTCAGGAAATAACTTCTCAGGAGCTCCAGAAGAAACATCTCAAAATTCTTTAGAGCGAAAAGAATGAAACTTTCAGGAGCATTGGAGGTACGCCCTTATATAATTTGAGCAAAACTTCCCAAAAGTTCTGGAGAAAATTTTCCAAAAGTTCAAGTGAGGACTCCTCAGAAGTCCATGAAGAAACTTTAAGAACAAATTTAAGGGAATTTTCCTAAAAATTTTGGAGACGGCTTTTCCAAAGTTTCAATCAAATTTTCCTCACAGTTCTGAATGGAAGCAATCAGAAGTTTGGAAAGAATAAGCTCAGGAAAAAAAACTCCCCTTATTTCAGGAAGAAACCTTCTAGAGAGGGCACTACCTATAGGTTCAAGAAGGAATTTTTCATAAAAATCAGTAAATAACTTCTCAGAAGTTCACAAGAGGACTTCTCAGAAGTTGCGAACAGACCAAAAGTTGAGTTGAAACTACCCAGAAGTGCTAAAGAGCTTCCTTAAAAGTCCAAATCGGACATTCCAGCATATCAGAATGAGAACTTCTCGAAGTTCATGAAATCCCAGAAGTTGTGGTAGATACTTTTGATAAAATCAGGGAGAAACTTTCCAGAAGTATAAGGGGAACATTCTCGTAGTTCAAGCAGGAATTTTTCAAAAATACAGGAACAAACTTCCTCGAAGTTCCGGTGAATACTTCCCTGAAGTTTAGAAGAGATTATTTCGGCAGTTTAGAAAAGAACTTCTTAAAAGTTCAGGAAGAAACTTCTAACAACTTGAGAAGATTTTCCAAGAAATTCTGGAGAGCACTTTCTCAAAATTTTGCAGAAACTTTTTTCGTCGTTCATGATAGGACTTATCAGAAGTTTTGGAAAGTAACTATGTTCATGAAAAAACTTACCAAATGTTTTTGAAAGGTAAGGTTGGGTTCTTAAATATGAATTTTGAAGAAAATAAGGAGTGACTGCCAAGAAGTTAATGAGAAATTTTGCCTGAAGTCCAGGAGGAAACTTCTAGCATTTTTGCCGAAGAGCCTTGTCGGAAGATCAGAAGAGAGTTTCCTCGAAATTTAGAGATGATCACTGACTAACCAAAGAAGCAGTCTATACAAAAAATCAAGAATATGACTTTAATGATATTGATGATCATGAGTGATGATGACACCATATTAAAACATGGTACACTCCATCTGCCCAACCGTTCACATCACACTATGAGGACACACACTCATGTAGGAATAACAATTCCTTATTTACCATCTCACCTCGTTTGGAAGATTTGATCAGTTAGAAAATTTCCCTGAAGTTTAGCTGAGAAGCATAAAAACATTCAAGAAGTGTATCAATATATACACAAAGTTTTCTAGAATGCTTCCAAAGTTCAGATAATCTTTATGTCCATATAAAATGAACCGAACGTACTTATATTAAAATAAACTCGAATACTACTCAAACGATCAGCGTGAAAATTTATGAATGGGATTTTAGGGCGTGGAAAGTTCTTATGATAGTAAGAGACCTCTCCCTTCACTAAGAGGGGGGTTTCCTTACAAATAGAATACAAAATTATAAATCAAAAAAGATAGTTTGTACGTCTTGCTTCCTCAAAACTAGTTCACAGAATGAAAACTCTCGCGCATCTCCTTCAAACAATTCCCCTCCATAAAAACAAAAGAATCTCACTCCACTTCCGGAGAGAACTTTGCGTTTGCTTTTGGTAACTCATTTTACACTCGCCAAAGAATGCGTTCTAAGCTATGTGCACGCGGTTGAAACCAACGGTGTTTACTTTTAACAGTATATTCGCTGTTTTGTTTATTCGTAGTACTTATCTTCAAGTAAAGTTGAATAAATCCTTAGTACCGGATATCTGCTCAAAACTGAACATTAACATAATAGATTAAACCTCGATATACATCCGACGGTCTTATGTATACTTCTACCCAATTCCAGATAATTTTGTATAAATCACAACTATCGTGTGAGCTTTCAGTGTAACGATATAATGTCGGCTCACATCTTTATTCTTTGTATTTTGGCAGTTGATTGATGCATCGAATTTTGACACATCAACTTGTCAACATATTTATTGTTATTGTTATTGTTGGTCTACCTCAGTCACTACATTCTTCCCCATCTGTACACTTGCAACGAGTTCGTCAATTCCAATTAAGCAAAACTGGAATATTTTTAAGTGGCTTTGTTGAACGAGATATTAGCAGCTAGTACCACCAGTAGATCTAAAGTCATTTAGCAACATTAGATTTGAAAGCCAGGTAGGTGCCCGATTCATAAACATTGAAATAAAAACCCAACGATGATCTTTCTATATTGTAGCAATATGAACTTCCGACATATACCAGCATACTCTGGATTTTCGAATCATCTGTTATCCTCCTACGAACCGAAACATGCTGAAGGCGGTTCTTGAAAAAGCCATGTTGAAGAAAAGATAAGAATAATACACAAATCTGGAAACAAAGTAGGTTGAGTTTATTCTTCATATTATTTAGTTTCTATAGTAATTCCGAAACAGTTTTTGCAGTCCTGAAAATCATTCTGCTGAAGGCAATCTACTGGAATATGCGGTATAAAAAGATATCGTCGAATCTGGTTGGACGTTTGATCAAGTTCCTACGACGAAGTGTTCGAGTCTCATCATATTCATCCGATAGGTGTAGAGGATTCAAGTTTTCAGTTTTTGAAGTATCTGGAGTTGACATTTCATGTTCAAGTAATTCAACACCCGTTGGCGCAACCGAAATCTCTCCCAAGTAGCACACTACGATCAAAGTTAGTAACTTGATTATGACTTAGCAAGACATATTTATTTTTTCTCAACTAAATGGCAACACGTGTGCTACTAGGGTCTAAGTTAGGTGCTCTTTTAACCTCTCTTACGTTTCTCGCATATTGAACACCAGTTTTACTCATTATCACAACTTTTGCTCCATCCCTAGCAACAACTTTGAAGCGTTCCGATGAAAACGTTGGGTCTGTTTTAGACTTCCGCTGTTGTGCCAGCAATACGACATCTCCAACGCTGATGTTGGACTCAGTAGCACCACGTACCTGGTCTGCATACTTTCTGCTAGAAAGTTTCGATTCCGCATCTTGATCCCGGATATTCGCACGGTCTAACTCCTTACGCTTTTGGCCATCCCATAGGCTGGGAAAAGTTCCACGATACTTCCATCCTACCATCAATTCGAATGGGGTCACCGCGAGACGAGAATGAGGAACCAGTGTATTGTGCTTATGGACGTATTCTTGAAGAGCATCTCGCCAATTCACCAAAACGCTGCAGTTCTTACATCGCGGTTTCTCGCATGCTCTGCCACTGTGGCGACGATCTCCTCAAACTCTTTTTCATTATCGAACTCACACAGGCGAGCAATTGAACCAATTTTCGTAACGAAGTTGAGATCGGACTCGTCAGATTTTTGTGTCATCAACGCTAACCTTCGTCTCATTAGCATCACATCCGAACCAACACCAAAATAAGTTTTCAGACGAAAAAGAGCATTAGAAAATGGAGCTTGATCGGGATTTGGAGCTTCTGCATTCGATTTCGTGTTTCTGAAGATCTCAAGCAGGCGATGCCCGGCCTTCACCTTAAAAACCGTGAACATGGTAACCTCATCCTCAATGCCTGCCAGTTTTAGCGAATCGACGAGTAAGTCCATCCACAGCTCGTAAGTGTGGCGATGAATCTCATCTCCATCTGGGGCTTTGCATTCTGGGACGTTGATAGACGCCACTGACAGTTGATTCATGGAAGATAAGAACCTGGATCCTTCCAGACTGGAGTTGGACGCCATGTAACGTGTACTGCTGAACCGATTCTGGTCGTACAACTCGAGACCCCTGTTTGAAGTTTCGTCCTGGTTACTTTCATTTCGAGAAGTTTTAAGTTCTTCATTCTCTCTGGAAGATTGCTCTAAAGCATCTGCCAAAAGTACACTTTTTGCTCTTTCTTCCGCCAGCTCTCTAGCTAAATCAGTTAATTCCTGTGCTACGTCTGGCTCCTTAGGTGCTCTAACATACTTTCCTATAAAACATAGAAACCAACAGAAATATATTTTTAGCTTTTAGAATGCCCCATTTTTTATTTATTTTTTTTGTTCGTTAGCCTTGTTTATGATTACTTTTCCTTCTTTTTTTTATATAGACTATCATTATAAAAATATATAAAGAGCTATTCACTCTAAAATTTGGAAGCGAAAAGTTCTTCGTCTAAAGTCCGTTTTCTCTAATGTTCAATATGGCGACCTGTTTGCTTCAGATTTATTATATTTACTTCTAATTCAGAGTCCTGCTCGCTTTAAATTTGAAGGTAATTTTTGTTTATGTTTAAAGTGATATTTAGTTTAATTTTTAAAGTGGAGTTCTGCTCGCTCCTGTTTTTATATTTAAAGTACTACTCGCTCAAAATTTGGAAACGAATCATTCTTCATCAAGAATCCGTTTGCTCTAATTTTCAATCTAGAGACCTGTTCACTTCAGATTGCTTCATTTTTATTTTTTATTTAGAGTCCTGCTTGCTCTAAATTTAGAAGCAAATTTCTTTTCATTTGACATGCTATTTAGATAATTTTTAAAATGGAGACGTGCTCGCTCCAGATTTTATTTTTTATATATTTAGAGTTCTGCTCGCTCTAAATTTGGAAGCAAATTTATTTTCATTTGACATGCTACTTAGAAAATTTTCAAAATGGATATATTTAGAGTTCTGCTCGCTCCAAATTCGATAGAATATCATAGCAGAGTACTGCTCACTCTGCAGAATTATTTCACAAATTATACGCGTACGGGTATTCTTACTTACCTACTAACTGCGCCATGTCGTATCCTCTTCGATAGTTTGTACGTCTTGCTTCCTCAAAACTAGTTCACAGAATGAAAACTCTCGCGCATCTCCTTCAAACAATTCCCCTCCAAAAAAACAAAAGAACCTCACTCCACTTCCGGAGAGAACTTTGCGTTTGCTTTTGGTAACTCATTTTGCACTCGCCAAAGAATGCGTTCAAAGCTATGTGCACGCGGTTGGAAACCAACGGTGTTTACTTTTAAAAGTATATTCGCTGTTTTGTTTATTCGTAGTACTTATCTTCAAGTAAAGTTGAATAAATCCTTAGTACCGGATATCTGCTCAAAACTGAACATTAACATAATAGATTAAACCTCGATATACATCCGACGGTCTTATGTATACTTCTACCCAATTCCAGATAATTTTGTATAAATCACAACTATCGTGTGAGCTTTCAGTGTAACGATATAATGTCGGCTCACATCTTTATTCTTTGTATTTTGGCAGTTGATTGATGCATCGATTTTGACATATCAACTTGTCAACATATTTATTGTTATTGTTATTGTTGGTCTACCTCAGTCACTACAAGCCCTACGACTTAATCTACAAAAAAATGAAATACATATAAAACTTTTGAATTCAACTTCATAATTTCTGTAAGGGAAGATTGTCTCTGTTATTCATTGTAATTCAGGGGTTATTGTTGAATAAAAAAAAAGAGTCTGTTTAATTTATCAAATGAAAACTAAATTGTGATATTAAAATATAAAACTGGAAAGAACGTCACAGGGGAAAAAAAAACTATAGAAAATTTTGTCATCTATGCTAATCCTTCAAGCTTCGGTGTCACTTTAAAAATTTGAAACAATAGTGTAAGGTTGCATACAATCCAAGAAAAAGATGGAGACATGTTTACATAATCACACAAATAGCGAAAATGACATCACTCGTTTTGTTTCGTAAACATTTTGTGCATAGAGCCAATGTCTCGTAAATTGTATGAAACCTTCATATTGCTTGTCATCTAACAAAATGCTACCATTACACCTTTTTTGTACAATGCACAAAATGAATTTCGTGAAGACCAGCCAATCACTGGCCTAGGAAGATCAACCACGGACTCAATAACAGCTCTCCCTAAAAATGCAGGACCGAATCCCATGTCACGAACAACTTCTCTCGTGATTGCGCTCTTTGTTTCAATTACATTTTGAGCCGATAAAGTAGATCGTTCATGCAACCACCAGAGAGCCGTTTCTTTTTATTGCTCACAAATTACTCGTAGCTCTTTGTATTGTTTTCGTAGAATGAACGAATGTTCTTTTCTTATCAACAAATGCTTAGTGTTTGTGACAGTGTGGCATTAAATACGAAGGTAGCTTCTTAAAAAGTACAAATCAGTTTCGTTTCAGAAAACAACGACTAGATTTGTTAGTCCTACCTTCGATTTCGTAATATAAACGAAAATTAATTTTCAGTGTAGACATTCCCAGACATTTCAAATATTTATCACAGACATTTGAAAAAAAATATCTGGCATCCCTGCCATAGAGATAGCTCGGCGAGCTGTCAGCAATTTCACACACAATATCTTTTTGCTATCTAACGCACAAGCAAAAATGCCACGGCACACAGACGGCACTATTTTTCTTCTTTTTTTCCGCTTCTAGGCATCCATATGGCGTTACATTTGGGAATCTTCCATCGAAACTAAACTGAAAACCTTCTATTCTTCTCCAACTCTGCCACTAGTGCACTCATCACTCCATGAAAAATAACATCATAAAAAAATCAAAAATATCAAATACAGAAAAAATAAGCCTAATAATTAAAAAGAACAATCAAAGCGCGACTTATCAACGATATACCAACCGAATTTGACATAACCTGAGCTGAAGCAATTTCAAGAATTTGATTCAAAATACTGATATGTCATAGCTTGCATTCAATACGCTGCACTCTCTTCAGATACCAATTATCTGCATCTACCAGACGAGAAAAGGAAGTGGAAACTTCCCAGTCAATGGCGTCCTTTCAAACTCGTTAACTCAATTGGATCCTCCCGAATGTGGTTTTGCGCGCCGGAGCTTAGCATCACCTCATTCAGCAACTAACTCGACAGCCAACAACTTAACCAAAAGCCAAATAAAGATGAAGCAGATAACTTCCCGACCCACAGCCATACCTCACCCTGTAGAACCTTATGTTCCTTTTCTCATCCATGTGCAATACCAAGAAAGAGCGAAACGCGACTCTTCTTATTTGCATAAGCGAGCAAACACAGTGCTTCTTCTGCGCGCCGATAAAATCTCGTGGGTCGTTGTCGTCGTCCTCGTCGAAGTCCTTGCCATGACTTGCCATGAGCGCATTCAACGAGCTTGGTGGAATCCTGATTGATTACGAACATGATGCTTCTGGAGAAGGCAGATAATGTCTATCTGCTCTAACGATCAGGAAAACCAGGCGAATGGCTTGAAGCCACTTTTGGATAAACATATGTTCTTCTGAGCCAGGAATGTTATGACTCGACTTCCTTTGAGCACAAACTCCACAATAAATTGCATTCTCCGGTGGAGCGGATTCCTTCGATTCATGCAAGTACTCCTCACCTAAACGTGCCGTTATTTGACAAGAGCTGTGGTTATTGTTGTTTGGAATTTGGGGCTTGTTTGTCAAAGAGCGCGAACAACAAGAAGAGAACGTTCCGAAAGCAGAAGAACCATAATGCTAATGGAACCGTAATGTGCCACCCAGCATTGATTGGATTCACACTGTATTAGGGTGACTTTCATCCTATAAACCATTTTACGACCCCCGATCCGGCAAGCTGCTTTCACGAAGCGTGAATCATCAATACCTTTTTTCTCGGTGGAGAAAATAATCGACCGAAAATTCATTCCAAACACCTTTCTCGACAAAGAAGCGCAAGACGATGATAATGGAAAACTCCCCAAACGAGTGGGGTTCGAATCGTTTATCATTTATCATGAGGATTTGTTTTTGCTCCGGGAGCCATGTGACTTATTCTAGCAAAGCTTCGAATTGTCTCTGCAGCTGCTTTTGAATTTGCGTGACAACATACCCAGTGAAAGCTTCTCCCCTTTTTCCAGGGTAATGAGATTTTAATAAATACAGGCACAAGCGGCACAAAAGCATACGTAAACAGTCGTGTAATAACATTTTGGCGAAATATCATTCAAATGAAACACAACCGATGACATCATTCCCACGGTTCTCACTCCAGCAAACATTACCTAACATTTCCACCCTCAACGTCGTAAGGAAAGAAGAAGAAAAAAATCCCCACCCTTGAAATTTCAATAAATGCCACCGATTGTTCAAGAAACCTTGACCATACAACCGGAATGAAAGGCTTGTTACGTCAAATGAACATCCAACCTAATACCACGATCAAATGGAAGGGAAAAGACAGCAGATACAAATTGGAAAATAAATATTTTCCCATTAATTTACGCGCTTGCGAGTTTTCCTTCCACCTCCCACCGACCGAAGGCAGCCAAGGATTGTTTTTCTGCGGTTTTGCGGGATTCTCGTCTGCCGGCCGTTTACTTAAATGAGAACGAACCAATGAATGGGTGAAAGGGAGATATGGCCGATGGAGGGCAGGTGAAAAAAGAAATAAACGCTCCTGGAAGCATGCTTGGGTGAGGTGAGGGTGATGAAAAATACAAAACAGAACAAAATTGAAGGTAATACTCTTGGGCGATTACTGCCCCTGAACAGTGAAATGAACGATTGCGAAAAAGGCAAAAAATCGGATCGAAATGATAACAAAGCTACAGGCATAACGGGTGTCCACTAAATAATGAGAACGAAAAGAATGGGTCAGGAAAAAAATACCAGTGAAGTTTTGTTCAAACTGATTTATTTTATTAAAAGGGTCAACTTAAATCTTCAAACTAAGTTGAGTGAATATTGTCATATGGTCCTTGGTCCGCCGTGCGGCATCAGCTTAGTCAATATGCTGGAACATGACCGTTGGACGGCAGCCACATCGATTTTTCGGATGCAGCTTTTGATCCTGTTGGTAACTTGCTTGGTGTTCTTAGCCTTCCAATTATCCTTGTATACCATGGAGCTCAAAGACCGAAGAAATCCTCGATAGGACGGCACTGTGGCAAATTTGTCGGATTCCGGTCTTTTGGGACATATGGTATATTTTGGCTCTCCAAAAACGTTAGCGTTTTTTTGCGTAGTGCGATGATGCCTTGTCCGGCCAAAACACGTATTTGCCATCCGAGTGATGTTGTTTAAGAAATGGGATGAGTATTTTCTGCAAACACTCTCTTTGGTACACCTCCTGGTTTAATGGCCAAACCGCTTGGTTTGAACCACGGCTTCGAAATACCCTTATCGGATATTACGATGTATAACATAACCTTCGATTCAAATTTGTGCTTGAACTTATACATTACTTTTGGAGGAGTAGTAGATTTGTCCTTAGTGTAGAATCGGTCGTTTCCCGGTATCTGAGACTTCGAAAGAGGAAAGTAGCTTTCGTCGTCCAGAACGAAAGATTTTCCGCCGTAATTCCGAGTCATCCAGCGGCATTGGGATTTCACGGTTTGAATTTGCTCATCTGTGTACTCTGGGGATCTGGTTTTCTTTCTACACACTATTCCTTCTTTCTGTAGCGTCTTGCAGATGAGTGACTTCGAACAATGGAACTTTCGGGCTGCTTCCCGTTGACTTACCGAATCCTTGTTGTTGAACATGCTGCGCAGCGAGCGGAGCGTTTTCTCATTCATTATTTTCGCTGGACGGCCGCAACCTTTCTTCCGGGTTACTCTCATGCATGCCAGGATACGGTATACGGTGGATACCGGAACTTTTCACGACAAAAATGGTCCACCGTGTATTTTTTCCACGATCTTCAGTTCGCTTGAAAGAATTGTACAACGCGCGCGCGCAGTTCTTCCTGTTTCGACGGCATGCTGAACACGACTGAACATGTTAGAGTGAAATAAGAGTGTATGAAAATTTTCTGGAGAGTGCAACGATTCATTCATCTAAAGTGACATTTCTATGCGGCCGTTTTTGTTATGATGGAAAAGTATTGAAATCATTCTCATTTTTTAGTGGACACCCGTTAGTAAAAGAATCAACAAGTGTGCAAGTCAGAATAGATGCTTGTTGTTTGCTTACAGAAATTACAGGAAACTCTGAAAAAAAATTACGCAGCTCTTCAAACAACATGACAGAGAGATAAATTCAAAATTTTTGAGCAACTATTCTTATATGAAGATAACTATCCTTGAAAATCATTCAAACCAATAAATTTTATAGCAAAGTCCAAGAATGCAGAGATTGAGGATCACTTCTCAAAAGCATGATCATGAGCATGAGCATTAATGACCACCCGGGGTCGCTATACCGTTGTTGCCAAATCAGCTGTTATTACCCAGAGAATCAACAGATGATGCTTGGGACTAGCATACATCCTCAATGTGTAAAAAGTGGTGATCTTAAACTAAGACAATACCGGCGCCGGCCTTGTCCGGATGCAGGTCAAGTAGGGAATGGTAGGAATACATTGCCGTGGTGCTCGCTTTGAAGGAAGCCGCGGAGTCTACGGCACTTCCACGATAAATCGTTGCCCCTAGAAGCACAATTGTTGTCATTCAGTTGAGATAACATGAATATGACTTGCTAAATCATAATTTAGTTACTACAACTAATAATAATCGTAGTGTGCTACTTGGGTGTGATGTTGGATAAAATGTGCTAAATTCAACTGACTTCGGCCGCGAATAAGATGTTTAACAATGTTATCGATTTTTTCTCTGTACAGAGATGCACATTAAGGTTATTCAAATTTTAGTCCCGATTTAAACCAACAGTAAGGATGCTGTTGGGGCCACTAACAAGTGTGGGTGGTTTACTTTAGCAGAATACAAACATATATGTCCGCAGGTTAGACTGGAAAGAATCAATGGTACAAACGCATAGGGATACACTGATATAGTTCTTTCCTTGTATTCTCCCAGTCAAGGTGGAGCATTGGATCATGCTTTGACCTACCCCGCATGGGGATGCTTGGCAAAAGTCTGTGTTTCCTGTTTCGGAACACTACCTCACATTGCCCTCCGCTCAATTTCAAACTACTTCTATTCAATTTTCACCGCCTGCTGTGAGTTAACGGAACTATCAATACTTTCTCTTAACAACTTTGTTCTAGCAAAAATTGCTGTCTACTCCTAGAGCCTCATGGTGATGAGAAATTATTTCCTTCTCAAAACAACATCAGCATAGGGATAGTTATACGGTCAAACCTCAAAATAACGTAACCTCTATATAACTTAACTATTTTTTGTACTCTTTTTTGCAGTTTAAATTATAAGAGTGATTTATCTATCTGTTTATACAAAAATAAATTTCTGTCTGTCTGTCTGACACTTATCGACTCGGATGCTCCTGAATCGATTGGCGTGAAAATTAGTGTGCAGGAGTTTTTGAGGCCGGGGAAGGTTCTTATAATCATCCAGCTAATCAAGCAAATGGAACCAAATGTAGCATGTGAGGGTTTTTGGAGGCTGAATTTTTTTTCGCGTTATCAAAAATCCTTTTAATGGTACAAACTCAAGGCTTTCATCAAAAATTGCTGAATTGCTCATTGCTGTAGATGTTATCTGTTCATCCTAAAACAAATTTTCTTAAATACCCTGTGTAAATGTAAGAGCCATTTGGAAACGTTTTAGCGGGCCTACAATGCTGCCATCTTTTCAACGGATTATTGGAGTATATGTGTCATTAGAATTCTGCCCTGTTGGTAGAACTTGGTTTAAAAAAGGTTTAACTTGGTCTAAATAAACGCAACACATGGTGTGTGTGAGTTTAAGAGATGATGACCAATATGTAAACGAGTTTGATGAATATTTGGCCACTGACTACACAGTGCTTGCTTCAGTGTAGGAATGTTGTATTGCTATTTTGTACTGGTTTCTGAATAAGTGTGAATTAGAGTTCTGCTTTTATGAAGGAATAATGATAATTTTAGGGGATTAGTCACTCTGCCACGATGTGTTTGGGTTTCAGGGTGTCGGAAGGTGTTATGTGTTTTAACACATCTGTCATAACTACAATGAAAAGTTAAGCTTACCTGCAACTAAAGGGTGCTCCGATCAAAATTTGGTCAAACAGTAATGTGTGTGTCGATCAAAGTTATAATTAATAAGTCAAATTCTTTTTCTTTTTCTAGTTCAGTTAATACAAAATTCAGTAGAAATATTGTGCTAAGCTTTCTTTTTACCAAATGTGAGTTGCTGGGTCTTTCATTTAACACCTGCCAAAAGATTTTGTACAGTCGCCTTGTCCACTTTATTCGCCGCAGAACGCCAGTTTGCCGTGAACTGTTTCTCGCTCACAACAGATTTTTGAGTCTTCTCAAGCTCCGCTTGACAATGGCCTAATATTTTGCAATTGGGCGGAGGTCTAACGAGTTGGGAAGGTTCTTGTCCTTGGGCACCACTTGAGCGTTGGTGGCAGCATACCACTCTAGGCCTTTTTTCCGAAATGGCAAGATGCCAAATCCAACCAAAATAGAACGGAACAATTGTGTCGCTTCAGAAAAGGCAGTAAAGGTTTTTGTTAGCACTCGTCCAGATAAATTTCCTGGTGTACGGTTCCGGTCACAATCACTATGGTCCAGATTACGAATTTACGAGGAAACATGCTCCCAGCGCCTAAATTTGAAACTTTACATCAAAGTGACGTTCTACAACATGGTTTGTATTACTAAGGCCCATTTTGTGATGTTAATTAAAATTAGGGTGGTTCCCATTTTCATGGATATACGAAACTTAACTTTTTATTTGCAGAAATAGACGTTTACACTTTTCGACAAAGTTGTAGCGCAGAAAATTTCATGGAATTTTCATATATAAATTTTTATGTAGCTTAAAAATTGACCGATTTAGAGCAATTTTCCCTCATCAACTTAGGGTGTACCATTAAAAAAAGTTTTTTTTGCCCTCACTTTTTTATTTAAATTCCCACCGTAAAGTTGTGTTCAGACGAGATTTAGAACTTTTAAAAACGCGTACTTTGGTGCACAAACTTAGCCGCTAGCTTCAACCAATCAATAGTTATTGAAGTTTTTCTTAAAAAACACAAAAAAAATTAAAGACTTCATTCAAAAGGACAATTTATATTGTTCAGCATATGTGAAAGCTAGAGATACGATATTTCTGTATCTTGAGAAAATAAAATTTGAATCTGGCATGGTTTTAGAAGAAAAACTTCAATAGCTATTGATTGGTTAAAGCTAGCGGCAAAATTAATATATCAAAATACACGTCTTCAAAAGTTCTACAACTCATTACAACTAAATTTTACGATGGAAATTGAAATAAAAAAGTTAGGACAGAAAAACTTTTTTTTTATGGTACACTCTAAGTTGACGAGGGAAAAGTTGCTCTAAATCTCGTCTGAACACAACTTTACGGTGGGAATTGAAATAAAAAAGTTAGGGCAAAAAAAACATTTTTTTATGGTACACACTAAGTTGATGAGGGAAAATTGCTCTAAGTCGGTCAATTTTCAAGCTACATAAAAATTTATATATGAAAATTCCATGAAATTTTCTGCGCTACAACTTTGTCGAAAAGTGTAAACGTCTTTTTCTGCAAATAAAAAAGTTAGGTTATGTATTTCCGTGAAAATGGGGACCGCCCTAATTTTAATTAACATCACAAAATGGACCTTAGTGATACAAACCATGTTGTAGAATATCACTTTGCTGTAAAGTTTCAAGTTTAGGCGCTGGGAGCATGTTTCCTCGTAAATTCGTAATCTGGACCATAGTGCAATGTACACGTTGCTCTTCAAGCCACAGGTACAGTAGGCCGGCCCCACCAGATATTTCTTCGTGAACTCAAACAGTTTAATGTGAAAGTATTTGCCACCTTTCCCGTCCGGTTGCAGTGTAAAATTCTTGTCCAGGAAGCTGTTTAAAGTCTGCCTTGACGTAAGTTTCATCGTCCTGTCATCGTCCATGCAATCAAA